>JAFEMH010001240.1:250000-509366 GCA_022495995.1 Adenophora triphylla var. japonica | reverse complement strand
GAAAATTGTTGAAGAAAAAAGATGGCTTGACAAATAAAGAAACCAATTCGACCCTTATCTTCGAAGACATGGTGTATAATTTTGATGGAGGAGATGAAGCGAAGCCAAGAGGTTGATGAAGAAGAATAGATGAGGAGAGCCATTGTTGAATCTTTAGGTGAGGCTAGACACACTGAAAGCTAAGACCCAGGGGCAAGCACTGAGGACAGGCTGAGGGCCCTATCCAAGAGATCACAGGCCAGGGATTCCTCAACCAGGTTGAAATCTTCAGCCGGAGGTCAATGCAACTAACCGCCTTCTCTCTTAGTAAAAACTTTCACTAGGAAGAGAAAACTTAGATAAGCATGCTCCCCTTTCCAAAAAAGAAAAATGCCAAACACTCCTCTCCCTTCACCACTTTGGCCAAAGAACAATCAATCTCCACCCACTTTCCGGTAGCCCAAGAAATTTTGAACCTAAATGCCTCTAAACTTCCGGTTCTAATGAGCCTAGTGTTTGATAAAGAGAGGGGGAACACCTCAGGAAATCTGAAGGAGATGACCTTCGGTTGAGAGGAACAGTGGTTACTTGTCCCGTCGATCGACGGTATCAATTTAAGGCCTCCATATCCCAATCCTCACCTATCTCCGGCCCCTCTCACAATCACCATCCATTCTGATCACATCCTAAAAGGCTGGCTTGGAAGGATTGACCATAGAAGAATCCAAGTGCTCATGCTTCCTACCGCCCTCTTTTATCTGCAAGGCAAATCTTGCTTTTGCCAAAGATGAGATTTTAATAGCCTTAGAATGTAATCAAAACTAGAGGAAAAGCAGGGCTAGGAAGCCAAGCAAACCCTTGTCCCGAGTTCAAAGCTCCCTCTATTTACGGAATAAACCTGTTGAAACTAATGAACCTCGAGTCCTGCAAAGCCGAGTCCTACCTTTGACCCGGTGAACCTCTCCTCTTTTGAACCGTAGATTCTTTGCTTGTGACATTGACTTCCTCTTTTCAATCATCTAAGTCATGAATGCCCACCAAAAAATTCAAAAGAATCACCCATTTCCCTGAAAATGCCAATCCCAACCTCCTAGAAAATCCTTGGCTGTTGACCAAAAATGCCATCATCATTCATGCTAGAAATAGGAGTGGCCTCATTATGTTTGGTTATGAAGAGTGGAAGAAATATAGAGCTGCTCTCCCCTCATCTTTCTTCCATGCAGCCCCAAGATTGCCTGGTTTCATGGATTTGTCAACAATCATTGATTGGGAAGTCTTGTTCTCTCAGTTCCTATCAAGCAACATAAATGAATGCATCTACATGCCCTCCTCCTCTTGTGTATGCTCTTTGTGTGGACCTAACCAAAGAAATATATTGGAGGATTTGCAGCAACAAAGCTTCAATCATGGTTGTTATTGCCAAGTCTCACCTGACAGCTATGTTTCCCTCAACCTTGTCTGGACCACCTCCCATTATTCCCCCAAACTCCAGATCTCAACAACAAAACCTCCCATCTAACTTCAATCCCCTCAAAGATATGTTCCTCCCTATTATGTGACCATCACAGACATGCAGAAATTCACAAGGACTATGATCACAAAAATGAGGCACATGATGGAAGCCTCATCTGTTGCAAAGTCAGAAAGGAAGAATGCCAAAGGGAAGCCTATTGAGTCTGATGAGGAAGCAATTAATCTTGGAAAGAGAGCTTCTAGTTCTTTGCAAAGTCATCTTGTCCGTGATGAAGAGGATGATGAACCTATGAAGCAAGTGCCACCATCCCACAACCTCTACCGTCCACTTTGTTACTACAGAGATTCCCATCCATCCATCTCAACTAACCTTCTCCCCGCAATCAAATCCCTTTTCTCTAACCTCTTTTCAGGTACAAAAGATCAAATTCCAAAGGGAAAAAGAGCCTCCAAATGGGGACCTTTAAGGCCGCTTGATGATCAAGAACCCCTATCCAAAGCTGTGCCGAAATCAAGACAAGATGATACCTTCAAGTATGATGATGACATGAGCTGGGAATGGAACAATGAGATGTATTTCAGAGGAGTGGAACCAAGGATCAGAAAGGAGCTAGAATCTGAAAGAAAACAGATCCTTGATGCCAGAAAAGAAAGAGAAGAAGATTCTGACTATAATCTTTTGGTTAAGTCTTTTATTTTATCATTCTGAAACTCTTTGTCTTAAAACTTTTTTTTTGTTAATATTTTGTGTTTATGTACTTATGGTTGAATCAAGAAGATTGGACTTCTCTTCATTGGTACATTCAATTCATAAGTTATCTTGAAGGTCATATCTTCTTAAAATATATTACTTTGCCAAAAAGAGGAAAATTGTTAGCACCTAACTATGTATCTACATAGTTAACTATGGTTTTGACAAAGAAACATATCTAATATATCAGACAGCCAAGATATATTCAATTGGTATCAGATAGCCAAGATTTGACAAGTAATGATAAATCAAGCTGACAGTAATGATCAATGAACCAATCCAATAATACAAGTGTATTTCATTACAAAGAGATCATTACATATCACATATCTCAAACCTTGTCCTCTACTCATCAAGATCTAATAGCTAAGTCTGACATCTAAGAATCTCAACAGCAGAGAACTCATTACTCTGACAGCTATGATCTTCAGTGCCATCAGCAATGTTCTATTTCAGTGATGACAAAGATATGCTATGCTCAATTCTCTCAACAAACATTGCCATGTCATCTTCTTGAAGATCTTCTGAGCTTGGGTTGCAAATTCCAGCCTGTTTCTATCCAGTCAACAAAGCACTAAATGCAAACACTATTCCACCCACAAACATTTACTGCCTTGTCTCCTCCAACGGCTCTTTCTCAGCTTATAAAAGGAAGACTCAATGACTGAAGCTCATGTCCCTCAACCCTCAACTTTTGCAACCTTTCTCAAACCCTTGCATATCTGCAAACCTGTGAATCAACATCAAAACAAACTTCAGACACTTGAGACTGCACTTCAAGTGTATAATCAAACTTGTAATTACTTAAGACTGTACTTTAAGTGTGAACTCTGTAATTTGCTTCGTAACAAGCAAATTCCTAATTGACTGTACTAATTAGGAAGAGGAAGTTCAAGGAACTTGCCTGACCAATCTTGTAACTCTTAAAGCAATCTAGAGTATAGTGGATTGAGCTCACTTGTCAAGATTGACAGTGAGAGTGGACGTAGGAGGAGTGAACTTTGAACCATTTTAAATTCTTAGTGTTCTTTGGTATTATCACACACAAACACACACACACAAACACACACACACTCACACACACTTACACTAAGCACTTTGTCTTTACATTATTTCACACTACCCATTCCGCTACACATTACACTTTATTATTTTAACCAGTTAATATCTGATAGCTAAGATTCACCTTAGCTGTCAAAGCTTAACTGCCTGATCTTCTCTTAGTTGATCAAGTACACAGGGCCTTTCACATATGATCAAGATACTAGAGTTCAAGTAATTTACTTCTGAAGTCCAAGTAAATGAGCTTTCTTCAAACTCAATGTGACAGGACAATGAATAATTCGAGCTTTTTGGATGGTTTGAGATTCTGTTTATGTTTACGTAGTAAAACTTTGTCTATTTATGTTTACGAAATATTTTCCTTTTCCTTTTTTTTTTTTTTTTACTGTTATAGCGGATAAGAATTGCACTTGAGGAAGTGGCATTTGAGGTGGAAATGCATAGGGTTCGTCTGGTTGCACCAGGGAAGTGGATGTTGTGTGCATCATGTATGCTCCCGGAGAAAGTTGCCTTTACGAAACGAGCTCGGTTTGAAGACTAAGTTGGGACATAAGCTCTGGTTTTGTACATAACTTTGAAATCATACATTAGTTAATTCTACTTGATTTTGGTTTTGATATATATCCATCATTTTCATAGCTATATCATGCTTTACCATAAACTTGCCACTCCCATGATATACTCCTTCCATCCCGTAATAATTGTTCTGTAGCGCCCTTTTCACTATCATTTGAGTACCTGCATCCACAGAAGGGAAAAAGATAATATTTCTGCGCCACATTATAAACTAGTTTCATTCAGCTTCAATTTGTTTTTAGGCTGAACTGCTTTGACTGTGAATGTTACATGTTCAGTTTCTCTAGTTCATTTTAAAATTTATGAAGGTTCGCCGACTTTAATGTGGTCAATTCAAGTTGTAATCATTAATTGGGGTATCCTTCTTCTTTAACTTTAAAAATGTATTTGCTCTCCAAACTAACATCGAATCATTCCTTTGGCTGAGTAGCTGATTTCACCTGCATCCTGCATAAGGTAAAAAAATTACAAAAAAAAAAATAAAATAAATAAATAAATAAATAATAATAATTATTATAAATAGCTTCTATCATAGAGGGAAGAAGTAAAAAAAAAAATGTAAATGAAGAACGAATTTTAAACTTTATTCGACATTAATTTAGGGACGGAGGGAGTAGAACATAAAATCGACAGTGCCACTTAAACTTTATAAACTTATGGAATAAAAACTCAAATATGTGGCCTAACGAGCTTTTCTCTTTCTTTTCTTTTAGTGTCTAAATAGTTGCATCATAATATATCGAACAAACAGTATCAAAAGTAGAACTGATTGGACCTTCATTAGCGGTTCAACTTAAACTACCAAAATCAAGAGTTGGTCCGGCGAGAAACGCGTTTAATATCCAGAAACCTTCAGAATGATTATCCAGAAACCTTCAAAATGAATATTCAGAAACTCATTTTGAATGTTTCTGGATACTCATTTTGAATGTTTCTGGATATTCATTTGATGGTTTCTGAATATACATTTGAAGATTTTTGGATACTCATTTTATAGTTTCTGGACATGGTCAATTGTGTATTTCTGGATATTCAATTTGGTAGTTTTGGATATTCATTTAATAGTTTCTGGATATTCATTTTGAAGGTTTCTGGATATTCATTTTGAAGATTTCTGGATATTCATTTTGAAGGTTTCTCGATATTAAAAAACCCGTTTCTCCATACAGTAAGGAGAAACACGTTTTTCCTTAGATTTTACGCAAAATCAATTTGAGTTGGTGCACTCCAATATTCTACACCGAAAGTGAAATTGTCAATGGCTTAAAAAAGTGAGATGAAACTCACAAGTGTTGCTATTAGTGTCGGCAACACTAACCACAACACACACCAATTCCAAAATCGAATAATAGAAATAATTCTAATAGCAGTGGAAGAATAAATAAAGCTACACAAGAAATATATTTTTATCAAGTTATATAAATATATAATTTGATGGGTGCCAGGAGGGCAAGACCTTTCTTTATAAAATGCTTTTAATACAAGGTCAAAAGTTCCCTAATGATTTATAATCACTAGCATAGGGGAACAACAAATCTAGAACTCTCTCTTTATATTCGCTAATAATCTAACACTCAAAACCTCACGGAATATACAGAAATATATGTAAACACACGAGTGTTGGACAGAGTGTTGCCAACACTTAAAATGGCAATACTGAAGAGACGAGTTCTTTCTTGTGCAGATTTTGATTTCTGAATTGGATGCCTGTTTCTGTCGAAGGTCTGCACTATTTATGGACTCCAGAACTTGGAGCCTACTCCAACTGACCTAGAAAACAGCCATGTGTTTGTTTCCTTCAAAATAGCCCTCCTCCTTTGTTTGTTGAAGACTTGGTCTTCTTGGCTTCTCTACCTTGTACGTCAATTCTGTAGCAGCCTTGTACTTCTATCCTTAGCTCCCCCTGAATAGCAGCCTTGTACTTCTATCCTTAGCTCCTCCTGAATAGCTAACCACTAACACATTTACTTGATCATCACTTTTTACACATAAACAATTTTTTTTGTGTAACTTTTCTTTATCAACTTCGTAAATCACACCTGGCTAGCTTCTCTTGACCTGTTCAACCTCAAACATAGCAGACTAACAACTGATATATAAACATTAATTAACACGTTGTTATTTATGAAAATACAGTAACTATTCTGGTGTTGCCAATTGGCAACACCTGTGGCAACATTGGTATGGTGACACACGAGACAACACACATGGCAACACATATTTCTAACATTTACAATCTCCCCCTTAGTTACGTATTTCTTCACAAAATACAACGTAATGTACCTGCATAAACAGTTAGTCATAATAAAGCAAAAACCAAAAATGCCACAACCTCACGAGTGACAACATCAACCTTCAGGCAATGTTTAATTGTTTTTCAACCAAAATATCACAACCTCAAGAGTGGCAACATCAACCTTCATGCAAAGTTAGTCACATAATTCACATATATGTCTCCCCCATACTATTTAAACTCCCCCTTAATCACGAATTTAATAATAATTAAGCAAGGTAATTATTAAAAATCATAACAACCCAAGTTTCAAATTGTTTAGCAAAACATCCAACCAAGCTTATCCCAAAATATAACCAAAGCAGAAATAAAAACAAAAATAAAATTGTTTTAAAGCAATCAACAACCCAACAAAAAATAATTAAATTGTCTCGGAACAACCACAAATCAAACTTTCACCCTTCTGCATTTTTATCACCAGCTTCTCCTCCCTCTTCAGCATTCGTACCACTGGGCCCAGCTTCATCAACATCACGCCTTGATTGATCTCCCCCTATTTGGGAAGAAATCAAATCCATCATTTTTACCATATCTGAGCGCATCTCCAGCCATCCCTGTATTACTGAATCTATGTGCTCCACTTGCCTGTTGAAAAAATTAAGAACCATGGCAGCTTCAATCATAACAGGTGCAGTGTTGCCTTGAGTGTTGCCAACCGCAGGGGCAACACTTGGGGCAACATTTGGTGCAGGAGCAGTAGTAGGAGCAGATGAAGAACCTAAAATCCAGGGCACATCCCTCTGCCTATCACCTTCTGTGAAATGTTTGCTAATCTTATAAAAGATAAGCTTTTCAGAGATATTGTCCGCATTCCAAGGCTTAAGGTTTTGAAATATGAGGACACTATAAATGAGAGAGGGAAAAATATAGAAGGAAGCTTTCTTATTCTTGACCCATGTAGCAAGGTGAGCAAATACGAATCTCCCAAAGTTTATCCTTTGTTTCTTACCCAACTTATACAGTAGTGTGACTTGTTCGAAGGTAACCGTGTTCTCATTAGCCGTAGGTAGCCAATTGGTAATGCAAATCTTGTGGAGAACACTAAACAAGGATGAGAGAAGGGTTGTCCTAAAGTGATCACTCCAAACTCTCACCTTTCCACCTGTGAGAAAGTTTTCTAAGACATTTGGCTCTATGCTCACACTCTCGTCTTCAACATTAGGGAGGCCGAAGGTTTTGTTGATAATGGAGGGGGTAAAATCATAATTTTTCCTCTCACAAAAATCTTACCATAGTGAGGAGTGCTCCTATCATCTATGTCCTCCCTCATATGAGCATAAAAATTCCTAACAATGCTTTCCACATAAACAAACACTTTCGTGACTGTTGGCAAAAATTTCATATCTTCAAGAAGCTGATAGATCCCAAGGCTTTTGAACTGAATCACATTCATATTTCTCTCATTTAAAATCCTTTTCTCTTAGTCTTGGACCCATTTGTCCAAGTTAGACTCACAGTAAAATTCCTTGGAGAGAAAGGGCAGTTCATAGTAGCCAAAAGATTCAAAATCAGACTTAGAATCTTGAGAAGGGGTAGGAGTTACCTCAAGCCAGGAAATAGGTAAGTAGGATGGAGAACATGACTGAGGTTTAGTTGTTGCTGCAAGTGTTGTCTCAGGTGTTGCCATTAGATTGGCGACATTGGAGGCAACACTTTTCTGTGTTTTCTGTCTCTTTACCGCTTTGAACTGAGCTTGAGCAAGAGTTTCTTCATCTTCTAGCCAAGATTCATCATCAGTTGAGGAAGATGTCTCCTTTGTTGCTTTAAAATTGGGGTGATGAGTGGATTTTGTATATGTTATTTACCTATGTTTCCGGATGTTTTACGGCCATTTTAATATATTTAGAATAGTTTTGATGTAATTTAGTGAACTATAGTGAGTTTGAGAGTTGAGTGATTTTATTGTGATTTAGAGGCATTTTTTTAATATTTATTTGCCTAATGTAAAAGTTTAGGGAAATTAGTGTCAAAATGTCATCAATCATCATTGAAGCCAAAGTAAACCGAGAGTTTAAGGACTGTTTGGGAATTTAGAGAAGTTGGTGAAGTAAAATGGCCAAGGAAGAGGAGGACCTGGGAGTAATTTTGGAGAAAGTCAGAAAGAAGGAAAAGCTGAAGAAACCACTATTACGATGGGCGACCGCCGAGGGCAATATGGGCGACCGCCCAAGCTGGAGTTTCAAAGCATTGAAGCCGCTGTTGTGATGGGCGGCCGCGCAGGTCAAGGTGGGCGACCGTCCAGGTGTGAGGTACGCTGAAGGCCAAAATTGTTGTGCAAGTGGACGGCCGCTCAGGCCCCACATGGGCGACCGCCCATGTCCCGTTTTCAGAATTTCCGTTTTCCTTTTCTAAGGAGGATTTGTTGCTCCTTCCTAATTTGACACCCTTTCTTCCCTAGGTTAAATAGAAACTGCAGGGATTATTATTGTTTTTTATGCTTTATTTTGATTTTAGTTTTCAAGGTTTGAAGAATTGAAGGATTTCTTCTCTTCAATCATTGGTTCAGGTTTATGTTTCTTTATTCAATTTTTGTAATTCTTAGTATGAATATGAGTAGCTAATTTTCCTATTTCATGGATTGGATGTAGTAGTTGCCGAACCTCTATGCTAGTAAGATTTTAATTCATCCAAAATTTCTCGTTCATATTTGATGAAATATTTATCATTCGATTTATTTGGTTTAGATTGTTGCACTAGCGTGGATAATTTATATAAAGCTCACTATTTCATTAATTAGGTTTAAGTGTTGACCTAGCGGAATTCAAGAAAACCTAGATTCGTTTATTTCTTAATTGCTTAATGAATTTCTTGAGTATTATTTTGACCTAGCGGAATTTACAAGACGATAGAAATATTAGGGTTGCAATTCGAACATCAAACGTCCCAACCCTTAGTCAAGTGAAATAATCTTTGAACTAGATTGTCATTTTATCTAATAAACCCTAGTATAGAAAGGAGACAACTACGAAATCCAATCCGTGAATTTCTTTAATCTGGTTAAATCATTATTTCTTGTTTACTTGCTTCCTTCAATTCATTATTTTAATTTCTTGTTTTAGTTTTTAATAAATCAAAAATCAAAACCCCTTTCTGGTTACATTTCGCATTAATTAAGTCAACTTGTTGAAACACTCAAGTCTCTGTGGTTCGACCCTTACTTGTACCTGCTACTTCGGTACTTGTACTTGCAAGGTTTTTATTACACAGTGGAAATTTCATCCATCAAGTTTTTGGCGCCGTTGCCGGGGACTTGTTGTGATTTTTAACAAGTTTATTTAATCGGTGCATGTTTGGTAGACATTCCTTGAATCTCGTGTTGGTTCCTGTGAACGAGAATATTGATAGACTCGCTAGGGGCATTCCCTCTATTCAAGAGTCAACTGATTCTGAAACTTCTGTCACCGAGACAGAGGAAGAATTAAGTGAGTTGAAAACTTCTTCCACCGAGGAAGAAGAAGAATTTAATTGTGTGATGGCAGACCAAATCATGAATGCTTTTGCCAGGCCGAGAGTCGACACATCGGTGTCGTGCATAGTGTTGCCCGATGCAGCACTAGCTTATGAAATAAAAGTCTAATATTTTAACATGCTCCCAAATTTTCATGGCTTAGCTGGTGAGGATGCATTGGCATTTTTGAGAGAATTCATGTCTACCGTGAGTGGGTTCCCTATAAAGGAGGGTGTTACTTCGGAGCACTTGAGACTGAAGTGTTTCCCATATGCATTGAAAGATAAAGCCAAAACTTGGCTATTGTTACTTCCTCCTAGTAGCATCACTACTTGGGATGCTTTGCATGATGCTTTTCTTACTAAGTTTTACCCTTATGATGCATTGACAAATTTTAGGGTGAACATTATGGGATTTGCTTAGGAGTCGGGGGAAGCCTTCCACGAGGCATGGGATAGATTTAGGATGCTACAAATTCAGTGCCCCACCATAACTTTCCTGCTTCTATGCTGCATCAAACATTTTATGGGGCTTTATCCCGTGTAGGGCTGTAAACGAGTCGAGTTCGAACGAGTTTTATGTGTTCGAGCTCGAGCTCGTTTTTTGGTTATCGAGTTCGAGTTTTTATCGAGTTCGAGTTCGAGTTCAATCGGTGGTTCGAACTCGAGCTCGATCGAGTTCGAGTTGTTCGCGAGCTACTCGCGAGCTTCTCGAGTCGATCTCGATTTCGAGCTTAAACGATCCGAGTTCGAGTTTGATCTTTTTTGGAAACAAATTTTCGAGCTTAACGAGTTTATTTCGAGTTCGAGTTGTTATCGAACTCGAGTTCGAGCGAGTCAAACTCGAGTTTTGGGCTTTTTTTTACTGGGCCTTGAATTGTTAGAGTGGGCTTGCCTTGAATTGTTAGAGTCTGGTCTGGTCCGCAAATAAATCTTAAAAAAAATATCATGACAATTCAAATGAAGAAAGTTTTGCTAAATTAGCTTAAAAATAACTTCCTCAATTCATTGAAAAGTAGAAAAAAAAAAAACTGAGTTTAAATTGAAGAACTTGCTCCGTCCCAAAACTCATTCAAAAATGAAATATAATAAAATGAATTTGAATACTCAGTAATTTTTTGAATACTCACTACTCAGTATTTTGTCAAACACAAGTCGTGCATACACACTACTCATTCAAAATACTCACTACTGAGTAGTGGTCCCAAAATTTTGACAAACACAATTGACATATAAATACTGAGTAGTGAGTATTCAAAAATGAAATATATATAATAAAATGAATAGACATAACACTAACTCACTAAGGCATCCTTACAAGTCCCAGCATTACAATGAAAACTAAAAAGCAATACAATGAAAACTAATAATTTAGTAACACTAAGGCATCCTTAAGTTCCGTAGCATCTAGCAATCAGAAAAAAAAAAAAACCATCATCGTAGAAATAAGAAAGGAATTAGTGAAATACCGAGTGAGAGGGCCGGAAAGAGCGCCGGCAATGGGAGCGCCGGAGAGAGCGGTGGGGAGAGATGACGACAGGCCGACGACGCAAAAGATGGGAAGTTGAAACCGTGGAACTGGAAATGGAGGAGGAGGAGACTAGGTCTAGGCTAGGAGTCTTTTGGTATTTCTCTTGCAGTTTTTTGGTTTTCATTTTTTTGGGTTTCATTTTTTTGGTTTTCATTTTTTTTTTGGTTTTCATTTTTTTGGAAATGGAGTCCTTTCAAAATCAGATTTGGAAATGGAGTCTTTTGGTTTTCATTTTTTTTCTATTTTTTTTATATACTTTTTTATAAAAAAAAAATCACTAATTAACAAAGTCTAAAATATTATTTTTTAGTGAATAAAAAATAAAAAAAAATAAATATTGGGTTTAGCGATATAAAGTATATGGTGGTGGTAGTGGTGGTAGTGGTTGGTTTTCATTTTTTTTTTCCTATTTTTTTATATACATTTTATAAAAAAAAAAATCACTAATTAACAAAGTCTAAAATATTATTTCCTAATGAATAAAAAATAAAAATAAATAAATAAGTAAATATTGGGTTTAGTGGTATAAAGTATATGGTGGTAGTTGTGGTAGTGGTAGTAGTAGTAGTGGTGGTGGTAGTGGTGGTAGTGGTAGTAGTAGTAGTGGTGGTGATAGTGGTAGTAGTAGTAGTGGTGGTGATAGTGGTGATAGTGGTAGTAGTAGTAGTAGTGGTGGTGGTAGTGATAGTAGTGATAGTAGTAGTGGTGGTGATAGTGGTGGTAGTAGTGGTGGTGGTAGTAGTGGTAGTAGTAGTAGTGATGGTAGTAGTAGTGGTGGTGATAGTGATGGTGGTAGTGGTGGTATTGGTAGTAGTGGTAGTGGTAGTAGTAGTGGTGGTGGTAGTGGTGGTGGTAGTAGTGATGGTAGTAGTGGTAGTAATGATAGTTGTAGAAGTGGTGGTGGTAGTGGTGGTAGTAGTGGTGGTAGTAGTGGTGGTGGTAGTGGTGTTGGTAGTGGTGGTAGTGGTGGTATTGATAGTAGTGGTGGTGGTAGTGGTAGTAGTAGTGGTAGTGGTAGTAGTGGTATTGGTAGTAGTGGTAGTGGTAGTAGTAGTGGTGGTGGTAGTGGTGGTGATAGTAGTGGTGGTAGTAGTGGTAGTAATGATAGTTGTAATAGTGGTGGTAGTAGTGGTGGTGGTAGTGGTGGTGGTAGTAGTGGTGGTGGTAGTAGTAGTGGTGGTGGTAGTGGTGTTGGTAGTGGTGGTAGTGGTGGTATTGGTAGTAGTGGTGGTGGTAGTGGTAGTAGTAGTAGTGGTAGTGGTAGTGGTAGTGGTGGTAGTGGTAGTAGTAGTAGTGGTGGTGGTAGTGGTAGTAGTGGTAGTAGTAGTAGTGGTGGTGGTAGTGGTAGTAGTAGTAGTGGTGGTGGTAGTGGTAGTAGTGGTGGTAGTAGTGGTGGTAGTGGTAGTAGTGGTGGTAGTAGTGGTGGTAGTGGTAGTAGTAGTAGTGGTGGTGGTAGTGGTGGTAGTAGTGGTGGTAGTGGTAGTAGTGGTAGTACTAGTGGTGGTGGTAGTGGTGGTAGTAGTAATATACTTTAATTTGTTTAGTTTTTTTTTAACTTTTTTTATATAACTTTTTGAAAAAAATTTCCCAACTAAAAAAAGTCCAAAACAGTTTTCTTTATCCAAAAAAAAATATATATATATCTGTATATAAAAACATTTTATAAAATAAAAAATCAAGTTACTGACGAGCTTTACGAGTCGAGTTCGAGTTCGAGTTCGAGTTTCGATCTGAACAAACAATTAAAAATTCGAGCTTTTATCGAGTTTACCGAGTCGAGCTCGAGTCGAGTCGAGTTCGAAACGAGCTTACTCGAGCTCACGAGTCGAGCCTGTCCGACTCGAAAATTTCACGAGCTAAAAATCTTGTTCGAGCTCGAGCTCGAGCTCCAACTCGAGCTCATTCGAGTCGAGTTTTTTCGAGTCGAGCTCGAGTCGAGTTCGAGCAACTCGGTTCGCGTAACAGCCCTAATCCCGTGAATACCAATCAATGGTTGATAATGCAATAGGAGTTAGTTTGGGAAATAAGACTGTACAACAATGCCAGGAACTGTTTGAGATGTTGAGTGCTAACTCTTAACAAAAGGGATCTAGGGGGACAATAAGGGGAGTGAATGAGGTAGGGCTAAGCAACAAGATTGCTAAGCAGTTTGCATTGTTAAACCAAAGATTTGATAAATTAGCTTTGCAAAATGCTTCTTCTTCTTCTTCTTCTTCTATGCCTTCTACTGCTCATCTTGTGTATGATAGTTGTGTTACATGCGGATCTAAATCTCATGATTATAACTCATGTCCCACTACTAGTCCCTATAGCTATGAAACTGAGCAGGTACAGGCAATGCAAGGATTTGGTCAAAGGTTCCCACCAAGCAATAATCAGTATGGGAATACATACAATCCAGGATGGCAATCAGGGCCGAGACATCCCAATTTGTCATGGGGTGAAAATCAACAGAATAAAACTCTCCATCCCCAACCACCTCAGGGGCCCTATGAGAGGAAGAAAGAGCCTTGGGAAGAGGCTATGGATCAGATGAGAGCGGAGCAACTCTAAGCAAGGGCAGAGCAGCAGCAAGCAAGTAACAACCAAGCTGCTGAATTGAAAAAGTTGGAGACCCAACTGGGTCAATTGGCTGAAGCATTACAGGGACGATAGCCGGGTACATTCCCTAGCCAAGGGGAGCAAGCTAAGGCCATCATCACCTTACGTAGTGGCAAACAGGTAGACAATCAGGTAGCTTCTCCTTCTTCTCTCCCTAAACCCCCTGTTGTTGAGTCCCCTGTTGTGGAACCCCCCAATGTGGAAAATGTGATTGTGGAAGATGTTGTGTCTGAGGATGAGGGTACAAATGGATTGGGGAAAGATGTGACTGTTGAGAACCCCATCCCCAAGCCA
This sequence comes from Adenophora triphylla var. japonica, assembly GCA_022495995.1. Taxonomy (NCBI): domain Eukaryota; kingdom Viridiplantae; phylum Streptophyta; class Magnoliopsida; order Asterales; family Campanulaceae; genus Adenophora; species Adenophora triphylla. Next base: position 495,359 of record JAFEMH010001240.1, on the reverse strand, counting down.
TATGTACCTCCCGTTCCTTTTCCTGGAAGATTTTTGAGAAACAAACTTGATCATCAAATGAAAGAGCTGATTGACATGTTTTCGAAAGTTAATATTAATTTGCCTCTTTTGAATGTGATCAAAAATGTTCTTGCATATGAAATTTTTTTTAAAGAAATTAATTCCAGGAAAATTCAGTACGGGAAAGATGATAAATTATTGTTGGGTGAGAGTGCGAGCGTTGTGGTCAAACATAGTCTTTCGCCGAAAATGAAAGACCCCGGGAGTTTTCTAATTTCCATTACTTTGGGGGATTCTAACACGGTGAAAGCTATGCTTGATCTCGGGGCTAGCATTAATTGGTTACCCTATTACATGTATCTTGAGTTGGGTTTACCTGAGCTAAAACCCACTATGATGGCCCTACAACTTGCCGATCGGTCCATTAAAAGACCTTTGGGCATCGTAGAGGATGTTTTAGTTCAGGTTGGGTCATTGATCTTTTCGGTGGATTTTGTGGTTCTAGAGATGCCTCGCGGTGAGGGTAGTCGCCGTGACTCACCCATATTGCTTGGGCGACCATTCATGGCAACGACCAACACCGTGATAAATGTTGGTAATGGCACTCTTTCCATGACTGTGGCAAATGAAAAGATTGAAATAAATGTTTTTGATGTAATGAAAAATTCGGTGGGTCATGATGAGTCTTGCATGTTTTTGAATGAGTTTGATGTGGTTGATGACTGTGTGAGTGAGGTTTCATGGCATGAGAGAGATTGTGAGGAGTTAGAGTCTTTGATGTCAATGGGCGGTGAGAAACTTAGGGATAATGCGGATGCTCAACTGATGGCTGTGGATAAGGCCGACAAGCACCATCCTAGTGATGGCCCGTTTCACCCCCTAGGCCACTTCAATGAGAAGTTGGCGCCCTCTATTGTTATTCCCCTGGTCCTTGAGCTGAAAACTCTCCCTGCAAATTTAAAATATGCATTCTTAGGAGAGGGAGAGACTTTGCCTGTTATTATTGCATCCGATTTGACCACGGAACAAGAGGCCCAGTTGATTGCTATTTTGTGTGAGTATAGAGAGGCCATTGGGTGGAAATTAAAGGACATTAAGGGAATCAGTCCCTCGATGTGCATGCACAAAATTCATCTCTTGGATGGTGCTAAGCCGTCTAGAGAGACACAGAGAAGGTTGAATCCTCACATGGAGGAAGCTGTGAGAAAAGAGGTCCTTAAGTTGTTCGATGCGGGTATTATTTACCCGGTGGCTGAGAGTGAATGGGTAAGCCCGGTACAAGTTGTACCAAAATGATCGGGCATTACTGTTGTTCAAAATGAGAAGGGTGAGGATGTGCCAATGAGGGAAGTGACCGGTCTTAGGATGTGTATTGATTTGAGAAAATTAAATGCTGCAACCAAGAAAGATCACTTCCCATTACCTTTTATTGATCAGATGTTAGAGAGGTTGGCAGGTCATTCTTACTACTGTTTTCTTGATGGTTTTTCGGGGTACAATCAGATTGCCATAGCCCCCGAAGACCAATCCAAAACCACCTTCACATGTCCTTTTGGCACGTATGCATTTAGGAGGATGCCTTTTGGGCCTTGCAATGCACCTGCGACATTTCAAAGGTGTATGACCTCCATTTTTTTTTGATATGATTGAGAGGGGTGTTGAGATATTCATGGATGACTTTTCTGTTGTTGGGGATAGTTTTGAGGGTTGTTTAAAGAATTTGGCATCTGTGTTGAAAAGGTGTTGTGAAACCAACTTGACTTTGAGTTGGGAAAAGTGTCATTTCCTTGTGAAACATGGTATTGTTTTGGGGCACATTGTGTCGAGTAAGGGGATTGAGGTTGATAGAGCAAAAATTGATGTGATTGCTAAATTACCTCCCCCGAATTCGGTTAAGGGTGTGCAAAGTTTCCTTGGGCATGCGGGCTATAGGCGATTCATAAAAGACTTTTCAAAAATTTGTAAGCCTTTATGCAATCTGCTTGCCAAGGATATGGAGTTCATCTTTGATCAAGAGTGTGTTGATGCTTTCAATTTGCTTAAAGAGAAGTTGACTTGTGCCCCCATTCTTTCTAGTCCCAATTGGTCTCACCCTTTTGAGATCATGTGTGATGCCTCGGATTTTGCTATTGGGCTGTTTTGGGACAAAGGATAGATAAATTACCTTCCGTCATCCATTATGCAAGTAGAACACTTAATGATGCACAACTGAATTACACCACCAATGAAAAAGAATTTTTGGCTGTTGTGTTTTCTTTGGAAAAATTTTGTTCTTACTTGCTTGGGTCGAAGGTAATTATTTATTCTGATCATGCTGCATTGAGATATTTGCTTAATAAGAAGGATGCTAAGCCTCGTTTGTTGAGGTGGATGTTGTTGTTACAGGAGTTTGATGTTGAGATTCGGGATAAAAAGGGGACTGAAAATGTGGTGACAGATCATTTATCGAGGCTTGAGGACTATTCGTATCTTAATGTCGAAGAAAGTATGATTTCGGTTAATGAAAATTTTCCGGATGAACAACTTCTTGCTGTACATGTCCAAGAGCCTTGGTATGCTGATTTCGTTAATTACTTGGTGTCTAATATGATTTCGCCACATTTCACATATGACCAAAAACGTAAGTTTAGGTCTGATGTGAAACACTACATTTAGGATGATCCTTATTTGTGGAAAATTTGCCCGGACAAAATTGTTAGGAGATGTGTCCCGGACCATGAGAATAGTAGTGTGTTGAGATTTTGTCATGAACTCCAATGTGGGGGTCATTTTAGTGGCCAAAAGACCGCTAGAAAAGTGCTTCAATCTGGTCTTTATTGGCCCACTTTTTTTAAAGATTCTCAAGAGTTTTTCATTAGGTGTGATAGATGTCAACGATCCGGGAACATAAGGAAGAGAGATGAAATGCCTTTACAACATAATCTTATTGTTGATATCTTTGATATGTGGGGCATTGATTTTATGGGCCCTTTTCCCCCGTTCCATGGTTATTTGTACATACTTGTGGCTGTTGATTATGTTTCAAAGTGGGTGAAGGCAATTGCCACCCGGACTAACGATGATAATGTTGTTTCCAAGTTTGTGGTTGATAATATTTTTAGCAGGTATGGAGTGCCGCGGGCGATTATCAGTGATCAAGGTACCCACTTCACTGACAAGAGGTTCAATACCGTTCTAAAAAAGTATGGGGTGGTGCATAAGCTTGCTACATCATATCATCCTCAAACTTCGGGCCAGGTGGAGGTGAGTAATTGGCAAATAAAGGGTGTTCTTGAGAAAACAGTGCGTCCCAACAGAAAAGATTGGGCATTAAAGTTGGGGGATGCATTGTGGGCATACAGAATGGCATATAAAACACCCATTGGAATGAGTCCGTACAGGATAGTGTATGGGAAAGAATGTCACCTTCCGGTGGAGTTGGAACACAAGTCGTATTGGGCTGTTAAAGAATTGAACATGGACTTGAATGCCGCGGGAGAAAAGAGGTTGCTTGTACTTGATGAGCTTGAGGAGCTCCGACAAGATTCCTATGAGAGATGAGAGTGCAAAGTTGTATAAAGAGAGGACCAAACGATATCATGACAAAAATTTGAAACCCAAGTTCATAAGGCCGGGTATGAAGGTTCTTCTCTCTAACTCTCGCCTAAAGCTCTTTCCGGGCAAATTGAGTTCTAGATGGTCAGGTCCATATGATGTGGTGCGTGTGTATCCGCATGGAGCGGTTGAGCTCAAAGATTTAAAAGATGGCACAATATTTAAAGTGAATGGTCACCGGGTGAAACCGTATTTTGAAGGGGTGTCCATTTTGGAAGATATCAAGGAGATTGATGTGATCGAGTTGGTGGACCCGGAGGAGGCCACCTAATTCCTTTGGGGCATGACGTTGAGCTGAACGACTATAACTAAAGCGCTGATTGGGAGGCAACCCAATGTAGGTAACATTTACTGCTTTCAATATTGCCCTTACGATTATTTTCATCTTTGCATTTAAGTTGTGTTGTGTTTTTTTTTGGTATATGCCATGAGGACATAGCATTCTTTAAGTGTGGGGGTGGTGGTATTTATTTATTTTTAAAAAATTATGTTTTTCGTCTTTTATTTCGTGAACGTGTCGAACTACGGTGACCTGAGCCTATTCTTGTGGGTAGTTCGCCCACATTAATGGGGACGTAGGCAACGAAAGTGCGGTCAAAATGAGAGTCAATAATTAGTGTATAAATAGATATTATGCTTTGGGTGTTGTTTTGTGGTGATGTGCAGATAAGGAGCCAGCCAAAGGTGATGTGGGCGACCGCCCAGTGCTGATTGGGATTGAGATTAAACCTGCTGTACACATGGGCGACCGCGCATATGGGGTTGGGCGACCGCTCAGGGTCATAAGGCGTACGAAGCAACTCTTTCTGGGTAGATGGGCGACCGCCCAAGGTGATGTGGGTGACCGCCCATAACAATTTTCTGGCGTATCATTTTTAACCCTAAGCCGCCTTTCCCCTTCTCTCTCTAATAATTCAAAGTGCCCTCCCCTTCTTCTCTCTTCAAATTCTGCCCCCTACACTTCCTCTCTCTAAAAATTGTCCCTTCAAACACCCAAATCCATTACCCAATTTACTGATTTGCCTTCCCCCACCATAGTCAACTCCCTAAACCAAAAGTGAAACCCCAAACCACCATTGTTGAGCAAGAAATTTTGAGAAATTGACAAAGGTTGCAAGGTTGGATTTTGAAGCTGAAAGGTGAGGGATTTGTGTGGGAATCAGTGTGAAAAGGAGGGGTCTTTCTTCTCCGGTCATCTTCAACAATTTCGGCAAAATTCCAGCAAGCTCTGGTGACTGTTTCGGCGAATTTTCCGGGCAAGTAAGCTTTCACCCTCGTTCTCTTTAGTGCCTAGTTTGTGAAAGATTTTTGTGGGTTTGGAATCAGAATGTCAAGGCAAAGAAATCCCCCTGTCCCGGATGTTGTTTTTGATGCAACAAAATTTGTGGGAAGCAAAGCGAAAACTTTTTTTGATAAATATGAAAATAAGGGCTTCGCAATTGAAAATGAGTTCAAGCCCGAGGAGCTTGAGTTAGATGAAATTTTTCAAAGGTATGGTTAGGGTAATTTGGCGAGTCGACTAGTTAATGAGAGGTCGGCATTGTTAGTGAGAGAATTTTATGCGAATGCATATGAGGCGGGGGATGCGAGAAAAATTGCGTTTGTGAGGGGTAAAAATGTGGGGTATACCGGTGAGGATATTAATAGTTATTATGGGATGGTGTCTCCTGGGTGGGAGAATAATTCATGTGCCTACTACACTAATGCCCAGATAATGGAGAGGAATGTGGCGGGTAATCTTGATAGGTTGGCCCCGTATATTGTGGATATTGACTTGACAATGTTGAGAAATGGGTATGTGAAAAAGGCTCGGGATTTGAGTTTTAGGATGAGGGCCTTACACAGGTTTATTTGTGAGCGCATCTTGCCCACGTCTCACTATGGTGATGTGCATTGGAGGCGAGCCCTTCTGATGAATGTGGTGTTGTCCGGTCAAAGCTTCAATAGCGGCTTGGCAATATCCATGGAAATTGTAAACACATACAAGGCTATGGGCAGGTGCAATTTCAATTTTCCTTTGCTGATTTCTGGGTTGATTGAGCGGGCGGGGGTTAATTTCACGCGTCTTCGGATTGTGAGGGATATTGTTTCATCTGAGACTGCTGTGAGTAAAAAGACCCTCACAAATAAAGGGCATACTTTGCAGCAAGGCGAAGGTTCCTCAAGAGGGAGGAGAGAGAGAGTTGTAGAGGAAGAGATGGAGGAGCAGCAGTTCACTCCTACGGAGGCAGCCTATTATATGGCCGGTCATGTGGAGTCTTTGGTGAGTGAGATTGGACAACTGCGAGGTCAGTATGTTAGTTTTGATCAGAGACTGACGAGTATGGAGGAAAGTCAGAGGCAGGTACAGTCTCGGGTTACTGAGGACCTTTACGCTGCTAGTATGTGGAGGCAGCGTATGGAGGATGAGCAGACGGGAATCTTTCGCGAGATTAGGGACAGACTTCCACCTCCTCCATCGCCGCAGCATATTCCATACCATCCACCGCAGTACCGGGACCCGCAGGAGCTGATGGGTTGGCCATCATGGGATGCGCAGTCATTGCAGCAGCAGCATCATCATCCTCATCACAGTTCAGATTCGAGCAGGAGTGGCTCGTTTGGTCCTTGGGACCATTATCAGTGATCTTGGTTGGAGGTACCTCTATCCCCTTATTTCATGTTGTGCTTACATTTGGGACAATGCAACTTTTTGTTTGGGGGGTAGGGTGCATATTATTTGGTTTGTGTTGTTTTCATCACCATTTGTACATGTGTAGATGTTTCTATGCTTTCAAAAAAAAATGAAAAGAATAGAGAGGCTAAGTGAAATCCGGAAACGGTACATAGGCAAAAGGTGAGGACTTCAGTAGATATCATCATTTGTTCACCGGGGTGGAGTCATAAGGGGGGTTTGGAGCTCGGGTAGGATCACATTTGGAGATGGAGGTTTGGTTTAGTGGTGTTAGGGTAGAAATCCTCGTTTATTTTGGAGTGATAAGGGGTGTTGGTGAATAGCATGAGGTAAGTCTTTGTTGAGGACCCTCAACCTAACATTGACTTTTGATGAGGGAGTTACATTGTGGTAGTGTGAGATAGTGTGGGGGAATTTTTAGGACATTTTAGTTTCCCCCCACGACATTGTGTGGGCCCTAGTTTGGATGATCATTGTTATTATGGGAGTTGATATCAAACTAGGGCCATTTATTTTTCTTTTGGGAGTCTCATGGAGACGGAGTTTTGTATACTCCGTTAGTTCATTATTGACTGACATGTGTTGGCGGGTAGAGGAGACTAGGGATCATTTTCTTCCACACATTTGTTTTAGACCTGTTTTAGATTGGAGTTAGGATATTACTCGGGACGAGTAATGGTCTAAGTGTGAGGGAATTCGATGAGTGGATTTTGTATATGTTATTTACCTATGTTTCCAGATGTTTTACGGCCATTTTAATGTATTTAGAATAGTTTTGATGTAATTTAGTGAACTATAGTGAGTTTGAGAGTTGAGTGATTTTATTGTGATTTAGAAGCATTTTTTAATATTTATTTGCCTAATGAAATAGTTTAGGGAAATTAGTGTCAAAATATCATCAATCATCATTGAAGACCAAAGTGAACCGAGAGTTTGAGGACTGTTCGGAAATTTAGAGAAGTTGGTGAAGTAAAATGGCCAAGGAAGAGGAGGACCTGGGAGTAATTTTGGAGAAAGTCAGAAAGAAGGAAAAGCTGAAGAAACCACTGTTACGATGGGCGACCGCCGAGGGCAATATGGGCAACCGCCCAAGCTGGAGTTTCAAAGCATTGAAGCCGCTGTTGTGATGGGCGGCCGCGCAGGTCAAGGTGGGCGACCGCCCAGGTGTGAGGTACGCTGAAGGCCAAAATTGCTTTGCAAATGGGCGGCTGCTCAGGCCCCACATGGGCGACCGCCCATGTCCCGTTTTCAGAATTTCCGTTTTCCTTTTCTAAGGAGGATTTGTTGCTCCTTCCTAATTTGACACCCTTTCTTCCCTAGGTTAAATAGAAACTGCAGGGATTAGTATTGTTTTTTATGCTTTATTTTGATTTTAGTTTTCAAGGTTTGAAGAATTGAAGGATTTCTTCTCTTCAATCATTGGTTCAGGTTTATGTTTCTTTATTCAATTTTTGTAATTCTTAGTATGAATATGAGTAGCTAATTTTCCTATTTCATGGATTGGATGTAGTAGTTGTCGAACCTCTATGCTAGTAAGATTTTAATTCATCCAAACTTTCTCGTTCATATTTGATGAAATATTTATCATTCGATTTATTTGGTTTAGATTGTTGCATTAGCGTGGACAATTTATCTAAAGCTCACTATTTCATTAATTAGGTTTGATTGTTGACCTAGCGGAATTCAAGAAAACCTAGATTCGTTTATTTCTTAATTGCTTAATGAATTTCTTGAGTATTGTTTTGACCTAGCGGAATTTACAAGACGATAGAAATATTAGGGTTGCAATTCGAACATCAAACGTCCCAACTCTTAGTCAAGTGAAAGAATCTTTGAACGAGATTGTCATTTTATCTTATAAACCTTAGCATAGAAAGGAGACAACTACGCACATGGGGATTTGGCCTGTTGGCTTGAGCTCATGGCTTCCAATCTGGAGGTAATAGGTTCGATCCCCCCAGAAGTTAGAGGGAAGGCTTTCTCTCCCTATGATTTATCTCCTGGGCGCTTCTGTGCGTGCATGTGTGTGTGTGTGTGTAGTGGAAAAAAAAAAGAATGGAGACAACTACGAAATCCAATCCGTGAATTTCTTTAATCTGGTTAAATCATTATTTCTTGTTTACTTGCTTCCTTCAATTCATTATTTTAATTTCTTGTTTTAGTTTTTAAAAAATCAAAAATCAAAACCCCTTTCTGGTTACATTTCGCATTAATTAAGTCAACTTGTTGAAACACTCAAGTCTCTGTGGTTCGACCCTTACTTGTACCTGCTACTTCGGTACTTGTACTTGCAAGGTTTTTATTACACAGTGGAAATTTCATCCATCATGGGGTCCGAACATTCTTTAGAAGATACCTCTAAAGGCGAGCTTGAGTCCTCATCCACAATCTCAACCGGATCATCAGCAGTGTTGGAAGGAATCTTAGGTCTTGCCAAGGTTTTAATCCTTTCTGATTGACGACGACCTCCAGCCCTAATTCTTGAAGAAGCATCAATCTCCTTCCTTTTCTTTGTTTTCTTGGGCGGTACAAAAGTCAGCTCAACAAAAGGTGAAACTTCAGGCAAGCTCATAGGAGTGGGAGAGGGAAGAGAGTTGTACACAATAATGTCCAAACTTGGAGATGTGTTTGGTGTTGCAGAGAGTGTCATTTCTGGTGATGTCTCGATCGGAATGGCGACATTCGAAGCAATACTTGAGGAAGCAAGAGGAGAAATGTCCATAGGAGAGGTGATTTTGTATGATTTCGACGGGCTTGCCATGGAGAATTGACGGGAAGAAGACGATGAAGACAGAGGGGTTTTAGAGAGAGAGAGCGACGAGGAGAGAGAGGCGATGAGGTGAGGGTTTTAGAAGTGGGTAATTAAGGGATAGGTGAGAGTAATAATAGGAGTTGATTTGACATTTTCAAACTCAATTAAAACCCTTATCTCAACAAACACACAAAAGATAATCCGGCTAGTTTTTTAAAAAAAAAATCTGTTTTTTTTTTTTTAATAAAATACCTAATTTTAATTTCAGAAATATCCTTAAATTTTGATTTTCAAAATTTGAAAAGCAATATCAAAAGAAAATGAACTTCAAAATAATAGATATTTCATAATTACATTAGTTAGAGAAAATTTAAAGATTTTTGCTAAAAACCTTTTAAATTTCACAAACTCTAAATATATGAAAATAGACTTTATGAAATTTAAAATTTAATTAGCAAAAACAAAAAGAAGAAATAAAAATAATAATGTAGCATCTACTAATGTGTTGCTATCAATATTGTGTAACACAAAAGACAACATATTTGAATAAAAATCCCCTTGATAATTTCAACAAATTGAACTTATCATTTCTTTAGGCAATCTTAAGCAAACTTTACACTTACTTTATTTACAAAGAAGCATCATAGGAGCGAGCTCCGTGCCCCGAGTTTTTTTATTAAAGTGTAAAGTTATATGTAGTAAGTTTTATACCTTTCAAGTATGGTACACTGTAGTAGCGAGCTCCATGTCCTAATACTTAGTATAAAACTAATACTTTATACTCTCGTTTTGGCAAGGAAGCATCGTCGCAGCGAACGCCGTGCCCCGAGTTACTTTGGGTGTATTTTAACAGCCTTTGCCTTTTTTAAATATCAACAATATCATAAGTGTCTTTGTCACTTTAAGCACAAAAGGGGTATTTTATCAAAATGTTCAACTTAAGTATATACACATACTAGAACAAAAAGGTCAGTACATGCCACCCATTGGGTTTAAACTATTTTTTTTTATAAAATACACAGTGTTGCTGTCTATGTTGGCAACACAGACGACAACACTTTGAGACAGCAGTTTACAGAAAACACAAACAAAGAGATTTTTTTCAAACTTGAAAATCTCTCATGGTCCAGGGCTTTAGTCAAAATATCAGTAAGTTGATGTTTGCTATCAATATGCTCTATTTGGATTAAATCCTTTTCAACTAAATCTCTCAAAAAATGATGGCGAATATCTATATGTTTAGTGCGAGAGTGTTGTACAGGGTTTTTGGAAATATTTATTGCACTTAGGTTGTCACAATACATGGTCAAGATATTACTATCAAAACCATAGTCATCAAGCTTATGTTTTAATCATATTAACTGTGAACAACAGCTCCCGGCTGCTACATACTCAGATTCAGCAGTCTAGAGAGACACAGTTTTGCTTGCGACTGTACCATGACACAAGATTATTACCTAAGAAAATATAACCCCCACTTGTACTTTTTCTATCATCTATATCTCCTGCCCAATCAGAGTCGTTAAAACCAACCAAGTTGGTATTAGTGTCATTAGTGAACCAGATTCCTAATTCACTAGTCCCGGACATATATTTAATGATTTTCTTAACAGCATTTAGGTGAGAAATGTTGGGATTAGACTGGTATCTAGCACACACACCTACGCTGAACATAATGTTGGGACGACTGGGAGTAAGATAGAGAAGACTACCTATCATGGATCTATACAGAGTTGGATCAACATCCTCCCCTTCCTGGTTTTTGGCCACCTTAAGAGATGATCCCAAAGGTATTTTTGAACTCTTTGCACTCTCCAATCCAAACCTTTTTATCAAACTTTTTGCATACTTGCTCTGTGAGATAAAGATCCCATCATCTAACTGTTTTACCTGCAATCCCAAGAAATAGTTAAGTTCACCTATCATGCTCATCTCAAAAGTTGATGTCATAGCCTCCACAAAATTTTGCAAACAATTTTTAGATGTGGATCCATAAACTATGTCATCAACATAGATTTTAGCAATGACAAGTTCTTTATTTTCCCTAAGTATAAACAATGTCCTATCGGCTTCGCCTCTAACAAATCCATATTCAATAAGAAAGCTTGTTAGACGCCCATACCATGCACGTGGGGCTTGTTTCAAGCCATATAAGGCTTTATCTAACAAATCCCTAAGAATAAACAATTTTTATTCGTTTCGCAATAATTGCCAAGTCGCACTTTGATCACTCTAATTTTCGCTTTCGCACTTTCGTACTTGAACTTTTCAAATTTTCACTTTGGCCTCGGACTTTATTTAACCAATTTATCTTCTAATTTCCATAATTGCAATTTGGTCCCTAAATTTCCACAATTTACATTTTGGCCCTTAAACTTCCAAAGTAGGCACAAATATTCTATTTTCAGCATTGTTGCACCTCAGCCCTGAACTATCAAAACACTCAAATATACATTAAATTCCCAAGGTTTCGAACAGAAAATAAGCTAGGAACGTATCTTTTGTTGGAAATGGGTAACGGAAAGTTAAGTTTGACTTAACGTTGACCTAGGTTTCTAACGAAAGTTCGTTATTTGTTAACGAAACTAGTTACAAATGGTAATCTACATTTGTTGTAGATTATATAACTCATTTAATGTCTCAAAAACCATTTCCGGGTGAATGAGAAATTAATGGCAAAGTTTTATAACTTAACGAAAGTTAGTTAAAGGGTGTTTTGAAGTGCTCGGCCGAGCAGAGTCCTTGACTCGGCCGAGCAGAGCACAGAAATTGGCCAAAGTCTCTGGACAAGCTTGCTCGGCCGAGGCATATGCCTTGCTCGGCCGAGCAGTGTGGTTGACACGGCCGTGCGAGTTACTTGACTCGGCCGTGCAGCTTGGTGCTCGGCCGAGCGAGTCCCTTGACTCGGCCGAGCAGATCCTGAACAGGTGCCAATTCAAACAGAAAGTTGTGCCTTTTCAAGGGAAAAGACACAAACCCCTTAACTCTCTTTATATACTTCCCCTCTGAATTTCAATTCATTCATACAGTCATTTGAGCCTTCCTACCCTCTAGTAAGATAGAAAAACATACCCAAATCATTGGTATATTGTTGCATCAAATCCTTCAAAGTCCAAAGTTTCAAACATAGTGTTGTTCGTTAGAGTATTTGATTTGGAGTGCTCCTATCATATACTTAAAAGTCGTTTTATCTTACTAGAAGATTGCCATTGAAACCGTAAGCACCTGTGCGGGGCAATAACTTCTTACGGAGATTGTATTTAATACAAGACTCGACTTGATTTCATTGTTTTCCAATCTCCGTTACTTTTTCTGTTAAGTTTTCAGTTAAGTTCTTGAGAAGCCTACCAAAAGTCCAACAATCGTAAGAAGTTATTAACGCTTCTTCAAGACCTTCAAGATGGCAAAAGAGAAAGACACCACCGCTTCCAGTCAAGGGAATGGAACGCCTCCTTCTCAAGGTGACGCTGCGTTCAACAATGTTGCACCCGCAACTACACCATCTCACTCGGTTCATGGTAAGAAACCTCCTTCTGGTACAACCTCAAGGGTTGCACCTCATAATGCTCTCCCTCCGTCTCATGTGTTCGTACATGCGGAAAGACCGGGTATTCTTACCGGGATGAACTTTAAGAGGTGGCAACAGAAAATGTTGGTCTATTTGACAACATTAAAATTGGTGCAATTTCTTTGGGAATATCCACCATTGATATCCGACGAGGATGAATCCAAAGCAAAGAATGATTTGGATACATGGAATCACAGCGATTTCTTGTGTCGCAATTATATTCTTAATGGCTTGGATTATGCACAATACAAGGTGTGTTGTGGCATAAAGACAGCGAGAGAACTTTGGGATTTTCTCGAGATGCACAATACTCTGTGTATTGTGACTAAAAGACAGCAAGTGAACTTGGTGGAAACAAGTACCGGAAACAAGAGAAAGAACACCAGGAAAGTGAAGAGGACCGCCAAGAAGGTCAAAGGTAGTTGTTTTAATTGCGGCAAACCCGGGCATATGGCTAGGGAATGTCGACATCCTAGAATCAACAACCAAGATGGAAACCCTCTTCAAGCCAATGTGACTGAAGATCGATATGTTCCATTGGACTTTGATCAACTTAGCCTAGGGGCATAAGATTGAATTGACCAAATGTGGTTATTGTGTTAGTAAAGGGTACCTTGTTGAAGGACTCCTTAACTTGAATTGTAAATGTTTTATCCGCCTAAGTGCGAAGAATAAAATTTCAAATTTTATTTACGTGGTTTGAAGTGTTCCAATTGTTATGGCATGTTCAATTAGGTCGTGTAAATTTAAATTCACTAAGTCGACGAGTTAATTTAAAATTACTACCTAAGATGAAGTTTGATTCGCAAATCAATTGTGATTTCTTTTGTAGAAATCAGTTCAAACCAGAGATAGTAAATAGATAGTTCACTACTTCTATTATTGATTGCAATAGATAATGCAAAATACATCTTTTGAAAAATAAAGATGAAACCATAGAGTTTTAAGTAGACAAAAGGTTTGTGATTCGTCTTAATTAACAATTAAGAATTTTCGTAAGTGATAGAGGTGGAGAGTATGTTGCATCGTTTGAAAAATAATTGCTGGGACGCTGACACTTATTTATCAAACGAATGCTCCTTACACACTCAAATCAATTGAATCATAGAAAAAAAAGAAAGATAGAACTTTTAAGGAGATGTTGAACTCCTTATTGATAAGTTCCGTCTTATGTGGGTATACCTAGCAAAGGTAGAAATATCTAAACCTAAAGAGGTTAAGATAGGACCCAAAACCATGGATTACGTTTCCATTGGACATGCAAACTAACAGTAGTGCATATAGATTTGTGAAGAACAAATTTGGAATGGCAATGCGGTATTCTTCGAAACCAAAGGATTGAAGAGACCAAGGTTGAAGAGACCTCACTTGAACATAGTTATGACTATGTTGTCAGGAGATAACATGGTTATTACAATTAAATGACTCCACATAAAGGAAAATATTAAATATGAATTAGGATATTCATAAAATATTGGATATGTGGAGGTACACCTCAAGTGTGGGGGTACAAGCTAAATACATAAGTTCTATTGATATGAGCTTCTAGTATTAACAGAAACTGTTAAGCATTATGATTAAAAGAATGGATCATCATATATTTGGAAGTTATTTGATGATAAAAACTCCTAACGAATTTGAAGTATTCGTAAGCTGTTTTATAAATACCTAAACTGTGGGGGTACTCGGCTAAAGTAATAATACTTAAGCAAGACACATTATATTCTTTAAGAATATACTTCCTTGAAATGATAGGACTTAGACGTAGTAAAAGGGCAAGAGTGTAAAAGTCTTTTGGTCCTGATTTTCTATCATTTATTTTGGAAAACGAACCAGCAACTGTTATGGAAGCGTTATCTGGTCCGGATAGTTCATTCTGGAAAGAGGCTATTAACAGTGAGATAAAATCCATAATGCTTAATAAATACTTGGAAATTGGTAGATCTCCCTCCAAGTTGCAAACCATTAGGTTGCAAATGGATTCTTAACAGAAAGTATAAAGACGATGGATCTGTTGAAAAGTATAAAGCCAGGCTAGTTGTCAAAAGGACATGATGATTTATGCAAGATTATCCCATTGACACAACAGAGCGTTCTATGTCGCACAACCGTGTTGGATCTACTTGTGTATTTATATGGACTAAAACAAGCAACTAAATAGTGGCATGAGAAGTTCGATAGAACTATGTTATCAATTGGATTCAAGATTAATGAATGTGACAAATGTGTCTACATTAAAGGAACATCTGAATCATTTGTTAATAGTCTGTCCTTACGTGGATAACAATGGTAGTCATGAATTGATCATGAATACCAAAAACATGTTAAAGAAAATAACTTTGACATGAAAGATATGGGATTAGCCGATGTCATATTAGAAATAAAGATTTCTAGAACATCAGAAGGAAGAGTCCTATCACAATCCCATTATCTTGAAAAAGTACTTCGAAAGTTCAAATAGATTCTTGAGAGGTGTACTCTCTTGAGAGGTAATCTCTGTAAAGTAGACTCCTGAAAGGTGGACTCTAAGGAGGTCAAACCACTTAGAGATACTGAATACTTGGAAATTCAGAACGGTATATAGATAATAACCACTTGAAGAAACTGACCGATAGAAGAATTTGATCACTCGAAGGGACTGATCATTCTAGATAGACTAAAAGTCTAAATATAATTGTAATCAATCACCGGAATAGTATAGTCATAGTACTTGGTGTACTTAAAGATATACTTATGATTAAAGATTACAATACCTATGGTATTCAATAGTATGGAAAGAGTATACTGATTGAATATTCGACAATAGAATACACTCACATTAGTTGGAGTAAAGGTGTCACTTTCCAAGATAATATAGCTAACTCAATCTTGTAAAGAATATGATTTGATAGAATTAGACAAAGCTTAGGAAAAAGCTTATTGGTCTAATAAATTCTTGGAAAAGATATTCCTTTGTGGAATAAGTTTATGTCTGCATGACCTAAGGCATTGTGACGACAATGGAAAATAGGAAAAGGTGTAGAACATAGTAGTAAGTCAAGACACAATGGTCTTAGACACACTACCATAGTACAATTGATCTCAAAATGCGGCTGTCACAACTAGCCATGTGAAGTCAAAATCGGATCCATCTACCTAAGGGTAGTAATCGAGATCAACTGTATAAACTGTTAAGGGGAATGGGTCTAAAATCCACAACAAAAGGACTTATAGCGGACACTCAACCTTGAGAAATGGAGATCCCAGGCCCTTGGTTCAATGAGACAACCAAGTTATAAGTTCTAGTAGAGTTACTTGGAAACAACAACTCGGTTTATTAACCTGGAGATGTTGAATACTCATTCCCAGAACATCCAAGTACAAGCACATGCAGCAGTGGTAAGGATAAGTTGAGAAAACTTTTAATGATTTCTATACCTACGGGTGGAGTAGTGCATGATACTCCTTATAGTGAGAATCACCTATATAAGCGAGAGGTAATTAGGCCGCCTTTAAATAAACGCTTATGAATAAGATACGGTCCAGGGCCGAAATTGACAAAACGTGAGAACAACAATTGTTAGAGCTGTTATTATGTGAGTATTATTGTCTTGGTATACATCCTACAGTCACTGGTTCAAAGCGACTCGCTACCAAATGGCTAGTATATCCGATAATATTTCATTAGGGAGGATTCAAGGCCACAAGCTATCTATCCCAATGAAATAATAGTTCGCCGGAACTTTGGACGAAATTGCATTCATGCATTAATTGTCATTCATGTGGGGGATTGTTGGAAATGGGTAACGGAAAGTTAAGTTTGACTTAACGTTGACCTAGGTTTCTAACGAAAGTTCGTTATTTGTTAACGAAACTAGTTACAAATGGTAATCTACATTTGTTGTAGATTATATAACTCATTTAATGTCTCAAAAACCATTTCCGGGTGAATGAGAAATTAATGACAAAGTTTTGTAACCTAACGAAAGTTAGTTAAAGTGTGTTTTGAAGTGCTCGGCCGAGCAGAGTCCTTGACTCGGCCGAGCAGAGCACAGAAATTGGCCAAAGTCTCTGGACAAGCTTGCTCGGCCGAGCAGTGTGGTTGACACGGCCGTGCGAGTTACTTGACTCGGCCGTGCAGCTTGGTGCTCGGCCGAGCGAGTCCCTTGACTCGGCCGAGCAGATCCTGAACAGGTGCCAATTCAAACAGAAAGTTGTGCCTTTTCAAGGGAAAAGACAAAAACCCCTTAACTCTCTTTATATACTTCCCCTCCGAATTTCAATTCATTAATACAGTCATTTGAGCCTTCCTACCCTCTAGTAAGATAGAAAAACATACCCAAATCATTGGCATATTGTTGCAACAAATCCTTCAAAGTCCAAAGTTTCAAACATAGTGTTGTTCGTTAGAGTATTTGATTTGGAGTGCTCCTATCATATACTTAAAAGTCGTTTTATCTTACTAGAAGATTGCCATTGAAACCGTAAGCACCTGTGCGGGGCAATAACTTCTTACGGAGATTGTATTTAATACAAGACTCGACTTGATTTCATTGTTTTCCAATCTCCGTTACTTTTTTCTGTTAAGTTTTTAGTTAAGTTCTTGAGAAGCCTACCAAAAGTCCAACTTCTTTTGGATGGGTAAAACCACATCTATCATCTAGTAGGAGTGGTCGTGGTGGTAACAACACCAATAGTCGTAAAAGCTGATTTTGAATTGTTTTTATTTGGTTTTGAGTGGTAATAACTCAAACTTAACTATTAGACTTTTGTTTATAATATGCTATATTGTTTTGAGATTTGTACGTTAATGTTTTATTTGGTTTGGAAGACATTGTTTAAAAATTGTGTATGTTGTTAATTTGTTTGGATGGTGAATGTTGTATGTTATTGATCAGATTTTTAGATTTTACAGGTGGCTTTTTGAATTTTCAAATACGTTTTTTCAATTATTATAATTTTAAACACGAAAAATTATGTGGGTAATTAATTCAATAATTTATATAATTATCCACATTCAATAATTTATATAATTATCCACGAAAATTTCTGTGGATAATCCATTCATTTCCCATGAAATATTTCGTGGGTACAGCTTAATATTATTTTTAATATGAATATTACAAACGGATTATTCCGTGGGTAATACTAGATATTATTAATATAAATATTATCTAAGGAAAATTTCGTGGGTAATATCGGAGGTTACCAACGGAATTTTTCGTGGGTAACCTCCAATATTACCCACGAAATTTTCCGTAGGATATTACTGTTGGGATGTGGAGTCAAAACCACGGATAAAGGAATCAAGAAGAAAATCGCCGGAGGAGTGACTGTCGAGCTGGGCGACCGCCCAAGGTGGTGATGGGCGACCGCCCAGTAGTACAGAAGGTATGGCTCGGGGATTTCCAGCTTGGGCGACCGCTCATGGCGTGGTGGGCGACCGCCCACGTGACGAGGAGGATATTTCTGCAGCTGATTGGTTTCCTATTTGGACAAGATCTCCTCCTACATTGGTGATTCGTTTTGATAGTAGTATTTGGATAGAAAGAAGATTACTTTCTTGAGTAGGAATTCGAATATTACTAGGATTTGATTTATTGTTCCCTATAAATACATGTGATAGCCTAGAAACAAATTGTAACATCTGAAAATATTAGAGAGAATATTTTGGCTTGGTAGCGCCCCCGGACGTAGTTGTTGTTGCAACGAACCGGGTTAACAATTCTTGTGTGTTCCTTTGTGTGTGATTTACTTTTCGTGTGTGTTGCTCTTATTATTACTCTAAGCTTGGGCCGTTCCGCTGCGTGAATTCACAACAACTGGTATCAGAGCTTTGGTTTTGTCGAATCATTGCTTGGGTTATCTTTTACCATGGATTTATTGGGAGCTTTGGAGGATGGTAATAAGGTGTTGATCGAAAAGTTTGATGGGACGGATTTCAATTTTTGGAAGACACAAATTGAGGATGTTCTGTGGAACAAGGATTTGTATCTACCATTAAAAGAAAAGCCGACCGACATAGAGGAAGCAAAATTCAAAATCTTGGATCGGAAAGCGTTAGGGCTTGTTAGGCAAACGTTGACCAATGATGTGGCTAAGAATGTTTTGGAGGTGAAGACTATCATGGAGATGTTAGAGATGTTAGCGAGCATGTACGAGGCACCATCGACGGCGAATAAAGCTCATCTAATGAGGAAGCTGTTGAACGTAAGGATGGTGGAGGGCATGTCGGCAACAAAGCATATAAGTGAATTCAAATCTACTGCGACCCAACTGTCTTCCGTGGCTGTTACTCTTGATGACGAGGTACTAGCGTTGATATTACTTTCTTCTTTGCCGGAAAGTTTGGATACGACTGCGATAGCAGTTAACGTTTCAACAGGAAAAGTGAAGTTGAAGTTTTCGGATGTCGTTGATGTGATTCTTGGCGAAGAAATTCGTAGGAAGAGCAAGGGTGGGACATCGGGGCTAGCACTAAATGTCGGTGAAAAGAGTAAGGGTGGCAAGAAGGTGATTACTTGCTATGATTGTGGGGAGAAGGGGCACTTTAGGAGAAGTTGTCCGAAGCGGTCATGCAGAGCGAAGGAATTGAATGTTGCTGAGGAGATAGCAGATGCATTAATCTTGGTGGGAGCAGTTCAACAGATTCGTGGGTTTTGGATTCGGGCTCGACGTTTCATTCATGCACCAGTGCAGAAAGAATGGAGCAGTATGTTCCGGGTGATTTTGGGGTTGTTCGTTTGGGAAACAATAATCCTGTCAAGGTCATTGGAAAGGGGGTTGTTCGGGTCAAAGCAACGGATGGGACTGTTTTGCGGCTACGTGATGTGCGACATATTCTGGATTTGAAGAGGAACTTGATTTCCATAAGGCAACTTGATAAAGAGGGTTGTGTGGTGACCTTCGGTTGTGGGACATGGAAGGTAAACCGCGGAGCTAGCTTGGTGGCTCGTGGCGGCATGGAAAATATGTTGTATACCACATGCAACATGAGTCGTTGGGGGAAACGAAGGCGCATCCCAATGATGAATGGTGGTGGCCGAGATCGCCATGGTGGGAGAAATTTCACTAAACGGTATGTTGGTAGAAAATTGGGTGATGAAGTCGGCCGACGCGGAGCCAATTTGGCCAACATGGGAGCGGGATCTAGAACGGTGATGCGATGGGTTGCAAAGAACACACAAAGGTTCCAAGCTTGTGATTGTGTGGGGCACGTGGATTCGCGCTGTTCAGGATCGATAGTTAGCAAGCAAGTGAGCGGGGATGTGCAGGGAGGATCATTCGGAATGAAGACTCGGAGCATGGTAGAACCGACAGTTATGTTGAAGCGTAGCTCAGCTTCAACTCACTTGGATAACTAGACAAGAGGCCGGGCGCTACCAACGCAATAGCTGGCCACTGAAATTTGTTTCAAGAGAGGTATCATGGATGGTTTGTCTCCAGGTGGGAGATTGTTGGGATGTGGAGTCAAAACCACGGATAAAGGAATCAAGAAGAAAATCGCCGGAGGAGTGACTGTCGAGCTGGGCGACCGCCCAAGGTGGTGATGGGCGACCGCCCAGTAGTACAGAAGGTATGGCTCGGGGATTTCCAACTTGGGCGACCGCCCATGGCGTGGTGGGCGACCGCCCACGTGACGAGGAGGATATTTCTGCAGCTGATTGGTTTCCTATTTGGACAAGATCTCCTCCTACATTGGTGATTCCTTTTGATAGTAGTATTTGGATAGAAAGAAGATTACTTTCTTGAGTAGGAATTCGAATATTACTAGGATTTGATTTATTGTTCCCTATAAATACATGTGATAGCCTAGAAACAAATTGTAACATCTGAAAATATTAGAGAGAATATTTTGGCTTGGTAGCGCCCCCGGACGTAGTTGTTGTTGCAACGAACCGGGTTAACAATTCTTGTGTGTTCCTTTGTGTGTGATTTACTTTTCGTGTGTGTTGCTCTTATTATTACTCTAAGCTTGGGCCGTTCCGCTGCGTGAATTCACAACAACTGGTATCAGAGCTTTGGTTTTGTCGAATCATTGCTTGGGTTATCTTTTACCATGGATTTATTGGGAGCTTTGGAGGATGGTAATAAGGTGTTGATCGAAAAGTTTGATGGGACGGATTTCAATTTTTGGAAGACACAAATTGAGGATGTTCTGTGGAACAAGGATTTGTATCTACCATTAAAAGAAAAGCCGACCGACATAGAGGAAGCAAAATTCAAAATCTTGGATCGGAAAGCGTTAGGGCTTGTTAGGCAAACGTTGACCAATGATGTGGCTAAGAATGTTTTGGAGGTGAAGACTATCATGGAGATGTTAGAGATGTTAGCGAGCATGTACGAGGCACCATCGACGGCGAATAAAGCTCATCTAATGAGGAAGGCGTTGAACGTAAGGATGGTGGAGGGCATGTCGGCAACAAAGCATATAAGTGAATTCAAATCTCTGCGACCCAAGCTTGTCTTCAAAGTCATAGGCTGTTACTCTTGATGACGAGGTACTAGCGTTGATATTACTTTCTTCTTTGCTGGAAAGTTTGGATACGGCCGCGATAGCGATTAACGTTTCAACGGGAAAAGTGAAGTTGAAGTTTTCGGATGTCGTTGATGTGATTCTTGGCGAAGAAATTCGTAGGAAGAGCAAGGGTGGGACATCCGGGCTAGCACTAAATGTCGGTGAAAAGAGTAAGGGTGGCAAGAAGGTGATTACTTACTATGATTCTGGGGAGAAGGGGCACTTTAGGAGAAGTTGTCAGAAGCGGTCAGGCAGAGCGAAGGAATTGAATGTTCTTGAGGAGATAGCAGATGCATTAATCTTGGTGGGAGCAGTTCAACAGATTCGTGGGTTTTGGATTCGGGCTCGACGTTTCATTCATGCACCAAAGGCAGAAAGAATGGAAGCGGTATGTTCGGGTGATTTTGGGGTTGTTCGTTTGGGAAACAATAATCTGTCAAGGTCATTGGAAAGGGGTTGTTCGGGTCAAAGCAACGGATGGGACTGTTTTGCGGCTACGTGATGTGCGACATATTACGGATTTGAAGAGGAACTTGATTTCCATAAGGCAACTTGATAAAGAGGGTTGTGTGGTGACCTTCGGTTGTGGGACATGGAAGGTAAACCGCGGAGCTAGCTTGGTGGCTCGTGGCGGCGTGGAAAATATGTTGTATACCACATGCAACATGAGTCGTTGGGGGAAACGAAGGCGCATCCCAATGATGAATGGTGGTGGCCGAGATCGCCATGGTGGGAGAAATTTCACTAAACGGTATGTTGGTAGAAAATTGGGTGATGAAGTCGGCCGACGCGGAGCCAATTTGGCCAACATGGGAGCGAGATCTAGAACGGTGATGCGATGGGTTGCAAAGAACACACAAAGGTTCCAAGCTTGTGATTGTGTGGGGCACGTGGATTCGCGCTGTTCGGGATCGATAGTTAGCAAGCAAGTGAGCGGGGATGTGCGGGGAGGATCATTCGGAATGAAGACTCGGAGCATGGTAGAACCAAGCAGTTATGTTGAAGCGTAGCTCAGCTTCAACTCACTTGGATAACTAGACAAGAGGCCGGGCGCTACCAACGCAATAGCTGGCCACTGAAATTTGTTTCAAGAGAGGTATCATGGATGGTTTGTCTCCAGGTGGGAGATTGTTGGGATGTGGAGTCAAAACCACGGATAAAGGAATCAAGAAGAAAATCGCCGGAGGAGTGATCGTCCGAGCCGGGCGACCGCCCAAGGTGGTGATGGGCGACCGCCCGGTAGTACGAAGGTATGGCTCGGGATTTCCAACTTGGGCGACCGCCCATGGCGTGGTGGGCGACCGCCCACGTGACGAGGAGGATATTTCTACAGCTGATTGGTTTCCTATTTGGACAAGATCTCCTCCTACATTGGTGATTCCTTTTGATAGTAGTATTTGGATAGAAAGAAGATTACTTTCTTGAGTAGGAATTCGAATATTACTAGGATTTGATTTATTGTTCCCTATAAATACATGTGATAGCCTAGAAACAAATTGTAACATCTGAAAATACTAGAGAGAATATTTTGGCTTGGTAGCGCCCCCGGACGTAGTTGTTGTTGCAACGAACCGGGTTAACAATTCTTGTGTGTTCCTTTGTGTGTGATTTACTTTCCGTGTGTGTTGCTCTTATTATTACTCTAAGCTTGGGCCGTTCCGCTGCGTGAATTCACAACAATTACCCACGAAATTTTTGCGTGGGTAACCTCCGACAGTTTTTTCCACCGGCGACAATGATAAATTTTACATGGGAATTATTCCTCATTTTGCGACGGACTTTTTTACATGGTTGTGCACTTGT
This sequence comes from Adenophora triphylla var. japonica, assembly GCA_022495995.1. Classification (NCBI taxonomy): domain Eukaryota; kingdom Viridiplantae; phylum Streptophyta; class Magnoliopsida; order Asterales; family Campanulaceae; genus Adenophora; species Adenophora triphylla. The sequence continues at coordinate 472,471 of JAFEMH010001240.1, read as the reverse complement.
TGCCAAGCCAAATGTTTTCCTTTGTCGTGTCCTCAAAGCTAATTTTTCAATTTTTGTGAATATTCGTGTTGGGCAGTGTCCAAGTTATAATTGGTGACACAGTTGCGCGTCACAAGTTTTTATTAATAAGAGCGTTCAATGAAAATTTTGTTAAGGGTTGCTCGTTATTTTAACAATTTTCATATATGAGATGGGGTGGGATCTTTGTTGGAAATGGGTTTTAGAAACAAGTTTTGACCCAATTTTCAAATAGGTTTCATTTATTGATTAATGAAATAAGTTACAAAATTATAATCTACATTTGTTGTAGATTAAGAAAATGCATTTATTTACTCAAAACCATTTCCGGGTGAATGAGAAATTAATGGCTAAAGATTGTAACTTGAAATGGGAAAATGAAGAGTTTATGGGATATAAAGAGTTATCCCACATTGCTTAGAGATAGAAAGTAAAGCAAGTTTATAAGTGGATGCAAACAAGGAGGAGGCATCAAGTTGTTCCTCCTTGGGCCAACCTAGGTGGACCATTGGGCCAACCATGCAAGGTGCAGTCCAATTGTGCCAGTTTTATACTAGCTCAATTTGGACCACACCCTCGAAGCGCGCGAAGGGCGGAATGGGCGGTTTAGGGCGTACTTTGCACTTCGCACGTGCGCATCGTCGCTAGGAGCTATTGGAGCCTTTGATTTTTAGCAAATCAATCAAGGTTCGTGGCTCGGAGTGGACTGGGGCGGTGCATGGGTGCGGTTGGGCCTAGGACCATTCGGATTGGGCTGGGGCGGTGCAACGGTTTGGGCCGGTTCTGTACTGGGTCGGACCGTGGGTCCTGGATCTGGTCTATACCAAAGGGTGCAAGATGGGTTCAATGAACCAGGTCAAGGATGGAAGGGTTGGAATGGTTCAAAGGAACCAGTTCGAAGAGGTGTGGCAGGTCCAGCAGATCTGAGCCCTTCACCAGAATCTGATCTGACGGCCCAGAATCCACCAGTTACCAATAGTGCCTATTCCCAAAAGCACCCCAACTCTTCAGAATCTATAAATAGTCCCTGCAGTTTGTCAATTCATTCATTCCATCATTCAGTGAGTTAGCATTCAATAGCAATTAAGAGAGAAAGCATATTGAAGCATAAATATTCCTTTCAAGTCCAGAAGTTCCAAACAATTAGTTTGTTCGCCGAAGTCGTTAGTTTGAAGTGCTTCTACTAACAATTGTAAAGTCGTTGCATCTTACGAGGAGATTGTCAGAATACCGTACTGCTCCGACTCACCCGACACATGGTGAGAAACCATCCAAGTTCACTGGGGCGGACTTCAAGAGATGGCAGCAAAAGATGCTGTTTTACTTGACCACCCTCAGTCTGCAGAAGTTCCTAAAAGAGGATCCCCCTGCTATACCAATTGATGATCCCGACCATCAAAGAAGGATTGCCAAAGAGGCATGGGATCATGGTAATTTCTTGTGTAGGAATTACATCATGAATGGGCTGGATGATAATCTATACTTGTGTCTTGTCTTGTGGATACGGCCAAAGAGTTATGGGACACTTTGGAGCGAAAGTACAAAATCGAGGATGCCGGTTCAAAGAAGTTTGTTGTTGGAAAATACCTTGATTTCAAGATGGTTGACTCAAAGACCGTGGCCAGCCAGGTTGATGAGTTTCAGTTGATCCTACATGGGTAGACTGATGAAGGAATGGTTATGAATGAACCATTTAAAGTGGCGACAAACCTTGAAAAATTGCCGCCAGCAAGGAAGGACTTCAAGCACTAACTCAAGCATAAGCGCAAGGAGATGAGTCTTGAAGACCTGGTTATTCGTCTTCAGATTGAAGAGAACAACAGGAAGAATGAGGCCAAAGCTGAAGCCAAGGCCAACAAAGGAAAGATGGAAGCCAAGGTCAATCTTGCTGAAGCTAGCACAAGCAACAGTAAGAAGAGGAAGCATTCTGGAAATGATAGAAGGGGATCAAGTGGCAAGAAGAAGTTCAAAGGATCTTGCTACAACTGTGGCTAGCCCGGACATTTAGTAAAGGATTGTCGGCACCCGAAGAAGGAAGCCAGAGAGGCAACAGGAGTCAAGCCAACATTGTTGATGATATGGAGCTTGACTTTGCAGCTGTGGTATTTGAAGCCAATGTGGCTAAGTTGGATGATAATCCAAGAGAGTGGTGGATAGACACCGGTGCTACCCGCCACATATGTGCAGATAAGGAGAGTTTCTCTTCCTACACTCCCTGTTCCGGAAGGAAGCTCTATATGGGAAATTCTGCTACTTCCAATGTTGTGGGAATTGGAAGAGTTGTTCTGAAGATGACTTCAGGCAAGGAGCTGACTTTGATGGATGTGTTGCATGTCCTGGATAACCGCAAGAACTTAGTCTCTGGGGCTTTGTTAAGTAAGGCCGGTTTCAGATTGGTGTTTGAATCTGATAAATTTGTACTGACCAAAAATGGTCTTTTCCTTGGAAAAGGTTACCTTGAGAAGGGCCTTTTCAAGATGAATGTAATGAATGTTATCCGCTCTGAAGCGAAGAATAAAAGTATTGTTTCTTATGTTTACTTGTTGGATAGTCCTGACTTATGGCATGATAGGTTAGGACACGTAAATTTTAACACAATTAAGAAATTAGTAAAGCAAGATTTAATTCATATGTCTAAATCTGATGCAACTAATAAGTGTGAAATTTGCGTTGAAGCAAAAATGACTAAAGGGCCATTTGAAACAGTAATAAGAAACACAACACCTCTGGAATTAATTCACACAGATATTTGTGATTTAAAGTTAGTGCAAACTCGAGGTGGGAAAAAGTACTTCATTACTTTTATAGACGATTGCACAAAATACTGTTATGTATATCTATTGAAAAGTAAGGATGAAGCCTTAGGGGCTTTCCAAACTTACAAGAATGAAGTTGAGAATCAACTTAATATAAAGATTAAGAAGATTTGAAGCGATAGAGGAGGAGAATATGTAGCTCCGTTTGAAGGATTATGTTGGGAATCTGGCATTATTCATCAAACGACAGCTCCATATACACCTCAATCTAATGGAGTAGCTGAACGTAAGAATCGCACTCTAAAGGAAATGATGAATGCATTCTTAATCAGTTCAGGCTTACCCGACAACATGTGGGGGGAAGCAATACTGACTTCAAACTACATTCTTAATAAGATACCCAAGAAAGGAATTAATGAAACACCTTACGAATTATGGCATAATCGTAAGCCGTGTTATAAATACCTTAAAGTGTGGGGGTGTCTGGCTAAGGTTGAAGTACCTAAGCCAAAGCAAGTCAAAATCGGTCCAAAGACAATTGACTGCATCTTTATTGGATATGCTAACAACAGTAGTGCCTATAGGTTTATAGTGCACAAGTCAGACATTCCTGATATGAATGAAGGAATGACAATAGAATCAAGGAATGTTGTATTCTTTGAAAATATCTTTCCTGCCAAAGATAGGAAAGATGCAAGTTCTAATAAGAGAACTTATGAAACTACAACTGGTCCATCTCAAGAAGAAGATGAAGGACCAAGACGTAGTAAAAGGGCAAGAGTGGAAAAGTCTTTTGGTCCTGATTTTCTATCATATATGTTAGAAAACGAACCAGCTACTGTTAAAGAAGCTTTATCCGGTCCGGATAGTCCGTTCTGGAAAGAAGCTATTAACAGTGAAATAGAATCCATAATGCATAATAATACTTGGGAGTTGGTTGATCTTCCTCCAGGATGCAAACCGTTAGGTTGCAAGTGGATCCTTAAAAGGAAGTATAAGGCAGATGGATCTATCGATAAGTACAAAGCCCGGCTGGTAGCCAAAGGGTTTAGACAAAAGGAGGGATATGACTTCTTCGATACATATTCTCCTGTCACAAGAATCACATCCATACGTGTTCTCATAGCAATTGCAGTCGTGCATAATCTTGAGATACACCAGATGGATGTGAAAACAGCTTTCTTGAATGGAGAGTTAGATGAAGAGATTTACATGGAACAACCCGAAGGATTTGTTGTTCCAGGTAAAGAGCAAAAGGTGTGTAAACTTGTAAAGTCGTTGTATGGACTTAAACAAGCACCTAAACAATGGCATGAGAAGTTTGATCGAACTATGTTGTCAAATGGATTCAAGATAAATGAATGTGACAAGTGTGTCTATATCAAAAGAACATCTGAATCATTTGTAATAGTCTGTCTTTACGTGGATGACATGTTGATAATGGGAAGTACTCATGAATTGATCATGAATACCAAAGGCTTGTTAAAGAAGCACTTTGACATGAAGGACATGGGATTGGCTGATGTCATATTAGGAATAAAAATTTCTAGAACATCAGAAGGGATAGCTCTATCTCAGTCCCATTATCTAGAAAATGTACTTCGAAAGTTCGATGTCATTAATGACCCTCCGGCTAAGACACCGGTAGACTTAACTCTACACTTAGCAAAGAACAGAGGGGAACCAGTTTCTCAGTTGGAATATGCCAGAATAATTGGTAGTCTGATGTACTTAACGAATTGTACACGTCCAGACATCGCATATTCAGTGAGCAAACTAAGTAGGTTCACTAGTAATCCCAGTGCGGATCACTGGAAGGCCCTATTAAGGGTATTGAGATATTTAAAGTATACTATGAATCATGGGATACTTTATAAGAGATATCCAGCAGTATTAGAAGGATACTGTGATGCTAATTGGATATCAGACACAAAAGACTCTAAATCCACAAGTGGATATGTATTCACAATTGGTGGAGGAGCGGTGTCATGGAAATCCTCCAAACAAACGTGTATAGCTAGATCCACGATGGAATCTGAGTTTATAGCTTTAGATAAAGCTGGAGAAGAAGCAGAATGGCTTAAGAACTTCTTGGAGGATATTCCTTGTTGGAGTAAACCTGTGCCTGCTGTTATGATACATTGTGATAGTCAATCAGCAATAGGAAGGGCACAGAGCAGTATGTATAATGGTAAATCTAGACATATTCGTCGTAGACATAATACCATTAGACAGTTGATCAAAAATGGTGTTATCACAATTAACTATGTAAAGTCAAATGATAACATAGCGGATCCGTTTACGAAAGGTATAAATAGAGATCAACTGTATAAACTGTTAAGGGGAATGGGTTTAAAACCCACAACAAAAGAATTCATAGTGGACACTCAACCTTGAGAAATGGAGATCCCAGGCCCTTGGTTCAATGAGAAAACTAAGTTATGAGTTCAGTAGAAACACTTGGAACCTGTTTCATACTCATTCCCAGAACATCCAAGTGTGTGCACCTGCAGCAGTGGTGAGGATAAGTTGAGAAAACTTTTAATGATTCCTATACCTACGGGTGGAGTATAGCAGGATACTCTTTATAGTATGAATCACCTATATAAGTGAGAAGTAATAAGGCCGCTTCTACATTGGAACACTTATGAATGAGATACGGTCCAGGACCGAAATGGACACAACGTGAGAACAAAAATTGTTAGAGCTATTATTGTGTGAGTACTGTTGTCTTGGTATACACTATACAGTCACTGGTTCAAAGCGTCTCGCTACCAACTGGCTAGTATATCCGATGGTATTTTACTAAGGAAGGTTCAAGGCCATAAGCTACCTATCCCGATGCAATAGTAGTTCGCCGGAACTTTTGGACGAATCTGCATACATGCATTAATTGTCATTCATGTGGGGGATTGTTGGAAATGGGTTTTAGAAACAAGTTTTGACCCAATTTTCAAATAGGTTTCATTTATTGAATAATGAAATAAGTTACAAAATTATAATCTACATTTGTTGTAGATTAAGAAAATGCATTTATTTACTCAAAACTATTTCCGGGTGAATGAGAAATTAATGGCTAAAGATTGTAACTTGAAATGGGAAAATGAAGAGTTTATGGGATATAAAGAGTTATCCCACATTGCTTAGAGATAGAAAGTAAAGCAAGTTTATAAGTGGATGCAAACAAGGAGAAGGCATCAAGTTGTTCCTCCTTGGGCCAACCTAGGTGGACCATTGGGCCAACCATGCAAGGTGCAGTCCAATTGTGCCAGTTTTATACTAGCTCAATTTGGACCACACCCGCGAAGCGCGCGAAGCGCGCGAAGGGCGGAATGGGCGGTTTAGGGCGCACTTTGCACTTCGCACGTGCGCATCGTCGCTAGGAGCTATTGGAGCCTTTGATTTTTAGCAAATCAATCAAGGTTCGTGGCTTGGAGTGGACTGGGGCGGTGCATGGGTGTGGTTGGGCCTAGGACCATTCGGATTGGGCTGGGGCGGTGTAACGGTTTGGGCCGGTTCTGTACTAGGGTCGGACCGTGGGTCCTGGATCTGGTCTATACCAAAGGGTGCAAGATGGGTTCAATGAACCAGGTCAAGGATGGAAGGGTTGGAATGGTTCAAAGGAACCAGTTCGAAGAGAAGTGGCAGGTCCAGCAGATCTGAGCCCTTCACCAGAATCTGATCTGACGGCCCAGAATTCACCAGTTACCAATAGTGCCTAGTCCCAAAAGCACCCCAACTCTTCAGAATCTATAAATAGTCCCTGCAGTTTGTCAATTCATTCATTCCATCATTCAGTGAGTTAGCATTCAATAGCAATTAAGAGAGAAAGCATATTGAAGCATAAATATTCCTTTCAAGTCCAGAAGTTCCAAACAATTAGTTTGTTCGCCGAAGTCGTTAGTTTGAAGTGCTTCTACTAACGATTGTAAAGTCGTTGCATCTTACGAGGTGATTGTCAGAATACCGTCAGCACCAGTGCGGGGCAATACTTCTTACGGAGATTGTGTCAAACACAAGCCTCGACTTAATTTCAGTTTGTTATTCTGTTCGTTAGTTTTCTGTTATCTTTTAAGAAGCCGTTACATTTTCTGTTAAATTTCCTAACAATCTTTATGGAGTGTCATTTCTAGACTTATATGAATGCAATTAATTTCCCTTTTCAAATAAAAAAAACTAGGGTTATAACTTGCAAATTGAGGGTTTAGATAATTCTCAACTTATGTCTAAACACAATCAGTTGACTTCTAGATAGTAAAATGAAGGTTATAATTTATAAATTGGGGTTTTTAAATCCTTTAATCGGGATTTTTATTATTTTAGGAAACATTTATTTTAATAGGATTTTGTGAATGACCATGTTTGCAAAATAAAATATCTCTGAATAAACCTTCATTTTTTTACTTAATTTTTTTCTTTCTTATTCATTATGTTCAAGTTTGCACTTATACTCATATTGGTGAGATTATTGAGCATCAAGTTATAAAAAAAAAAATTGGTAGTCATTATAATGGTGTATGGATAACAAGTTTAAAATTTTATTATGAGAAAAATTCATTAATTAATCTATAATTATTGCTTAAAACACATTCGCATTTTGTATATTAACTACAAAAAAATTGGCAAATTCCTTTCGGGACGAGAAAGGGAATAATTCAATATCCGATTTTTTAAACAAATCCCATCCATGCAAATCATGACATTGGAAAGTGTCTAGGGTGTGTCTATAATATTTAGTATTATAAACTAGAACAAACTGAACAAAAAAAGGACTAAAGGCATATAAAAAAAGGAAGACATGATAATCAGATGTAATGTTAGTATCATTGTTGAGTTATATTATTCTGCTAGCATTATAGTTTAAATTAATACTCCTTCTATATTCTATATCGAAAGTGATCTTTCCAATTTTTTTGTTATTAACACGATGGTATATTGAACAATAAATTTAAATTAATTTAACTATCTTAATAAAAATTTAAAACTTATTATTGATATATCATTATAAATACTATCAATAACAATTTGTATATGTTCTTTCGGATAATTAAAACAACCTATAATTATTGTTCAAATTATTTTTACTTTTGTTTTGATAATAAAAAATGTAGAAATATTATTTCGGGGCGGAAGGAGTAAAAGAATTGATATAATTAAAGAGATTATGTTTGGCTCTCCATTTGAGATACGGTCATTATGATCAACACCAACTCTATTTTTTGAAATGAGAACCTGAAAAGGGTTGGTGGTGGTAGGTTTGCCATTAGTCTTATTTTGCAGAATATATATTTGTATTCCTCATATAAACTAATTTAAGTTTATTATTTTAGAAAAATATCACCACGTGTGAAGCCATGTTAATGCCAAGGGTAGTTGACCCCTTCAAGTTTGAAAATTGTTAATTTTTGCACCTTATTTTTTTTTAAAATGACATTTTACCACTAAAATTAACAAATTTATTCATTTTAACCTCCTTAATTTTCAGTAAAATTTGCACTACATAATTGTTTTGACCCCCTTCTATGATAAATTTGGATTCCGTAATTATAGTGTTTATTTTAAAAGGCCAATCGACCAATATATGGAACGTACTGTCCAATTTTCATCAATTAATACAACGTATATACTAGTTCTGACATTGTGATACGTAATTTCTAATTTTGCATCAAATAATGCAATATACTAATTTTTATCTTAACGACGTTAAAAATCTTAACGAAATTATGATATGGCAATTGAAGTGTTATTTTATCAACCTAGTAAACAATTTTTGGGGGTAAAAGTGCAAATTTCTGTCAAGAAATTAACGAAAGTTTCTTTCGTCATTCAAAAAGCTAACGAATGTCTGCAAAATTGAATCACCTACCCCATTATCATTCAACCATCAACCACAACATCTATTCCGATCCTATACTCTATTGTGTGATAGTCAGTCAGCTATTCACATTGCACAAAATTCTGTTTTTCATGAGCACACCAAACATATCGAGGTTAATTTTAATTTTTTTTTTCTTTTCTAATTTGGTCCAATCACTTTTATTGTTATTCAATAAGTAGTTGTATTATGATTTCTCTCCTATATCGAGAGTGTTTGCTTTCTCTCCTATGGCTAAGCCCTTGCTTTCTCTCCACGTTGAGAGCCTTTGTATGGTGTTTGTATTGCTTAAATGCTTAGTTGTGCAATTGTTGCCAATCCAAATGTTTTCCTTTGTCGTGTCCTAAAAGCTAATTTTTTTAGTTTTTGTGAATGTTCGTGTTGTGCAGTGTCCAAGTTATAATAGGTGAAGCAGTTGCGCGTTATTATTCATAAGAGCTTTCAATGAAGATTTGGTTCAGGGTTGCTCGTTATTTTAGCAATTTTCTTATATGAGATGAGGCTTGGATCTTTGTCAAGTGTCATTTCTAGACTTATATGAATGCAATTAATTTCCCTTTTCAAATAAAAAAAAAACTAGGGTTATAACCAGGCCCGGTTCTTGGGCTGTGCAACATGGCCTACTGCAGAGGGCCCCATTTCTTCCTAGGGCCCCAAAATTACCCCAACCCAATACTACATACATAGCCCAAAACCTTATAACACAGAGAAGAAGAAAGCAACGACGCAAATGGCAAACAACGCTGACTTCCCAAACAAAAAAAAAAAAAAAAAGAAGAAGAAGGAAGATTCATGGCTCGGAAATTACGCAAGATCAAACGGCAACTCGAAAATCGCGGCTTGATTGAATTGAAGAGGCGACAACGATTGGCGATTGCAAAACAAACAACGGTAAAATCCAATTTCTTTTCTTCTCCGATCAATTTCTTTTCTTCTCCGACTCGATCAATTTCTTACATCATTTGTCTTTGCGCAATTGTGCAAAACTGCAAATTGCAATTCCCATTGGCCATTGGCGTTTAATGTTTGAATTTTGATCACCCATTTATTGTTAATCGGTTGTTCATCATTCATGTAGACTAGGTGTTTGTTAAAATGCCCGTGAGAGATTGAAGAGCTGAACTCTGAAGAAATTGTATTTGTGGCCTTGCCGGCTGTCGCCTTGGCCCTTGCGAGTTGCGCCGCTGCCTTGAAGAACTGAAAGAAGTCTCCAGAGTTCCAGGTTTTTTGTTCCATTTAATTGAAGTTTGAACTTTAATATTATTATTAAAAGTGTTACATTTTTATTTATTTTTTGTATTTTTAACTATGCCTCCAGAGAACAACTACTGCACTCCCATTACCCCCTTAAGCCAACAGTTTAGGACAGAAAACCCAGCTTTCAAACTGTAGGTAGATAGTCCTCGAAGGATAAATAGGTTTGGGTTTATTATGGCGTTACACGAACCACCAAAGGCGGGATATGGGTATCCCACACAAACCAACAAAAGAGTGTATCTATATCATTCTTGGATTTGATGAGAGTAAACAAAGCATCCTCGTATAACATACAACATTCATAAGGCAGGTAATACATAAACATGAACAGGCCCGTCCCAAAGTCTCCAGAAATTGTATTTTTTTTTTTTTTGTATTTTTAACTATGCCTCCCAAGGGCCTGTTGGGATTGGATCCTAAACTACAAGGAAGAGGAGGAGCCTAAGTCGGAGGAGGTGGTGAGATCGAAGGAGGAAAAACTCGTCGGGATCTTCTGTCGTTGAGAGCGGCCGCGCTCGTGGTGGAGGGCGACCGCGCTGGAGGTTCAACGAGGGTGTATAAGCTTTTATTGAGGGCGGCCGCGCTGGCCTGAGGGCGGCCGCGCCGCCCGAGGATCTTCAAAGCAGCTAGCTTTTTATTCAGTTTCCTATTTTGATTAGAACTCTTCTTAAATTAGATTTAGGGTTCCTTGTATAACTATATAAGCATAATTTCGGCCTAGAACATATTGTAGCAACATATTAGAGAGACTAATAACATATTGGCTTGGCAATTGCCCCCGGACGTAGTTCACGAGTTGGTGAATGAACCGGGTAAACAACTCTTGTGTTCTTGTGTGTGATTGTTTCTTTCTTGTACGTGTGGGTGTGTTGATTTCTTTGTTTTGATTGCAACGGGGGAGCACCAATTTCACAACAACTGGTATCAGAGCTTTGGTTTGGGGGATTCAAAATCTTTTCATTAGTTGATTAATTTTGAATCGCGTTCTTGGGGATTTTGGTGAAGCAGTCAAGATGAAGAACTCAATCGAGAAATTCAACGGTGTGAATTTCACGTTTTGGAAGACAAGGATTGAAGACTACCTTTATTGTAAGGATCTTCATAAGCCCTTGAAGGAGAAGCCCGAAGACATGTCACAAGGAGATTGGGAGACGTTGGATCGGAAGGCGTTAGGAGCGGTAAGGAGTGCCCTAACCGACGACGTTGCACGGAACGCTATGGAGGCCAAGACAACGGTGGAGTTGCTACAAACGCTGTCGGACATGTATGAGAAGCCGTCGAATATCAATAAGGTGCATTTGATAAAGAGGTTTGCGAATGCGAAGATGTCGAGAGGGCGGCCGGTGCAAGTCATATCGGCAATTTCAAAGGTATGGTGGACCAATTGAAAAGTGTTGATATTACTTTCTCCGATGAAGTGCTAGCTTGTTTTCTTCTAAAATCATTGCCTGATAGTTGGGAGGTTACTGTCACAACGATTAGTACGTCGAAAACGGCATTGGTGTATACGGAGGTTAGAGATCTCGTCCTGCAAGAGGAGTTGCGAAGGAAAGAGAAAAGGGGAGAATCGTCCGTAGATGGGGCTGCACTTAGGGTGGAGAGAAAAAGGGGTGGACCTAAGGGGAAAAAGGTCAAGTGCTACAATTGTGGTGAATTGGGGCATATCAGTTATGACTGTCCGGGAAAAGGTGGTTGTGCTAACGTGGTGGATGATGGTGGTGATGTATTAATCCTAGGGGAGGAGCAGTCGGGTGAAGATTGGGTGTTGGATTCTGGAGCTTCTTGTCATGCTAGTGGGGATGCGGAATCAATGAGGCGTTACAAAACCGGAGATTTTGGGGTTCTCTATCTTGGTGATGGTCAACCATTGAAGATCAAAGGTAAGGGGGATGTAATGATGAAGACACCTAATGGGGTTGTTTTACAACTACACGACGTGATGCATGTTCCGGATTTGAGGAGGAGGGTGATTTCTGTGGGACAACTTGATAGTGAAGGATACGGTGTTTCTTTCATTGGTGGGTCTTGGGAAGTCACAAAAGGGGCTAAGGTGTTGGCTCATGGGGTTAAGGGGAAGACGTTGTACTCTACCTACAATGTCGTTTTTCGTTAGGTGGGAGCAAGAGGCTTAAGAACCGGCTGTTGGTGTAAAAAGGGGAGACATCAAGAAACGGTATGTTGGGGAGGACACAAAGTTGATCAACGCGGTGTGGATGTCCAAGGGCCCTAACAGAGCGGTTTCGGACCAAGAATAGTCGATGCAAGAAACAAGGTGTGTCCAAGTTTCAAGGGGAGGCATTGCGAGGAAGGTGGGTGCGGAGGGAGAAGGCGAAGTTAGACTTGCGGGGAGAAATCAAGGTAGAAGCTGATTTGGGGAGGCAAGAACGATCTAACACGGAGAGGTTGAAACGTCGCTTGGTTTCAACTCGCCTTAGTACTTGAGGAGAGGAGAGGTAGTGTCAAGCCAATATGGAGGGGGAATGTGTTCGAAGGTCTTTACTCTGTGGTGGGAGTTAATGGGTGATTTTATGTTTGTTGGTTTAGTCTCCGGTGGGAGATTGTTGGGATTGGATCCTAAACTACAAGGAAGAGGAGGAGCCTAAGTCGGAGGAGGTGGTGAGATCGAAGGAGGAAAAACTCGTCGGGATCTTCTGTCGTTGAGAGCGGCCGCGCTCGTGGTGGAGGGCGGCCGCGGGAGGTTCAACGAGGGTGTATAAGCTTCAGCTGTTGAGGGCGGCCGCGCCGGCCTTGAGGGCGGCCGCGCTTCGCCCGTGATCTTCGATGAGCAGTTTTTTATTCAGTTTCCTATTTTGATTAGAACTCTTCTTAAATTAGATTTAGGGTTCCTTGTATAACTATATAAGCATAATTTCGGCCTAGAACATATTGTAGCAACATATTAGAGAGACTAATAACATATTGGCTTGGCAATTGCCCCCGGACGTAGTTCACGAGTTGGTGAATGAACCGGGTAAACAACTCTTGTGTTCTTGTGTGTGATTGTTTCTTTCTTGTACGTGTGGGTATGTTGATTTCTTTGTTTTGATTGCAACGGGGGAGCACCAATTTCACAACAGGGCCCATTATTTATATTAGCACAGGGCCTCAAAACTTATTGGGACGGGCTGGTTATAACTTGCAAATTGAGGGTTTATATAATACTCAACTTATGTCTTAACACAATCAGTTGACTTCTAGATAGTAAAATGAAGGTTATAATTTATAAATTGGGGTTTTTAAATCCTTTAATCGGGATTTTTATTATTTTAGGAAACATTTATTTTTATTGGATTGTGTGAATGACCATGTTTGAAAAATAAAATATCTCTGAATAAACCTTCATTTTTTTTACTTAATTTTTTTCTTTCTTAATCATCATGTTCAAGTTTGCACTTATACTCATATTGGTGAAATTATTGAGCATCAAGTTATATAAAAAAAAAATCGATCTTACAAAGAATCAGTTTTTCTAAGATTTAGGAAAAATGGGTAAAGCATGTGGTTCGACTTGATGTGACGCAGCACGGAAGCGATAGATTCGTGATTAGCGCACTAATCACAAGAGTTCACAAGCGATGAACCTTAGAAACACAATAACTAGAATCCATCAGAAAAAGAGAGAAAACTCTTCAAATTAATTGATCAGAAACTCAGTTTAACAAAGCCCTAAAAGTGTTTAAATACCCTCTCAAAACCCTAACACAAACCCTAAAACAAAATAACAAAACAAAGACTAAAATATCCCTACTTAAAGTTTCAAATATCAGCAAAACGGCAAAAAGAAAACAACTTGGTCCATCAATGAGGCGCCCGCCTGAGGGAAGTGATGCGGCCGCCTGAGCTTCAGAGCCTTGGCTGCTTGTTGACGCCCAGTCGAGGCGCCCATCTGGTAACACCCATGCGCCCACCTGGGATGTAGATCCCGACCTTAGTTCCTCCTACATCAGTCACCCACTCTTCAAAAGAACTCGACCCCGAGTTCTCGTCTGATATTTGGCAAGATCCTCCCCAGAAGAACAAATACTTTGAATAAATCAATGTTCTTCTCGTCCTCGGAAAGAAAAAGAATACTTTTCCGTCCCAATGAAAATAATTTTTTTTTCTTAAGCCCAAACCAACGTAATTTGGGTTCTTCCAAAAATAAAAATATACTAGCAATGTCAGCACTCTTCCATCGATCGTTCGTCACATCTTCCTCATGATCAACAATAAATAAAAATTTAACGTCCTCCATGGACCCTTCTACAAACTCCCAATTAATTCTTTCTTTCTCCTTCCCATCAACAATTCCCAAATCTTCAGTCATGGGTTCAACATTCTTGTCCTCAGCTACCGTCGTTTCTTCCTCGTCAGTGATTTTTGGTTCTTCAATTAGAGACGGCTCAATTTCCTTTTCCTCAACCTTCTCTTCAGATTCAGACAAGGGAACTGCTGGAAGGACGGATTTGTCAACATCTGAAACTTCTTGCACATCAGGCTCCTTTGTCTCTTCAATTGTAGGCGCTTCACTTGGCCTATGCTTAATGATTTCGTCTGGTAATCACATCAGCTTTCTTCACTTCCTCACTTGCAGGCAACTCACTTGGCTTATCTTCGACTATTTTTACTTCGTCCTGCACCTCTTCCTTGACTTGCTGAATGACTTCCTCTCCATTGAAATCTTCGTTCAACGCGGTAATAGCGGTGGTTATTGCTTTCTTAGGGCGTCGAACCTGTTCAATCTCCCTGTCTCTCTCACGCCTACGATTTCGATTATCACGAGTGTTTTGACCTTATTGGGCAGCCACCAACGCTGCGATCTGTGTCGTCAACGCGGCAATAGCGGTGGTTATGCCATCGATATCTTCCTTTGTTTCTTTATCCCCTATAACGAATCAGTGATGAAATACAGGTTAAGCCTGCTCTGATACCAACTGACGCAGCACGGAAGCGATAGATTCGTGATTAGCGCACTAATCACAAGAGTTCACAAGCGATGAACCCTTGAAACACAATAACTGAAATTCACCAGAAAAAGAGAGAAAACTCTTCAAATTAATTGATCAAAAACTCAGTTTAACAAAGCCCTAAAAGTGTTTAAATACTCTCTCAAAACCCTAACACAAACCCTAAAACGAAATAACCAAACAAAGACTAAAATATCCCTACTTAAAGTTCCAAATATCAGCAAAACGGCAAAAAGGAAACAACTTGGTCCATCAAAGAGGTGCCCGCCTTAGGGAAGTGATGCGGCCGCGTGAGCTTCAGAGCCTTGGCTGCTTGTTGACGCCCAGTCGAGGCGCCCGTCAGGTAACACCCATGCGCCCGCCTGGGCTGTAGATCCCGACCTCAATTCCTCCTACATAGTGATGATGTTAGGTCATGTGTAATTAAGGGTTGGTGTTTGTATTAATGAAAAGTAGTGCATAGTGCATTGTTTGTGAATGCCATGTATTAATGCAATTCATGTGTTTTGTGAATACTGTGCATTGTTTGTGAATGCCACGTATTAATGCAATTCATGTGTGTTAGGACCTAACTTTGATCAATGTCTTAGTTAGTTGGTTTTGATAAAGGAATATATATATAGAACAGGGTTTATATCAAAAGAGGAAGACTGTCAGTCATGATCCTTTTCTCTGACAGCTAAGTCCATGACTGACCAAATCAAACTTCATATTCATTCCTCAGTGTATCTGACAGCTATGAGTTTGATAGTTATGATTCTGTTGTATACAATGATTACAATCAATCAAAAACATGAATCATATTCTCTCTCTAAGCCATCAAGATCATCAAAGTGCATCTCAGTCCTTATTAGAGAACATCTCTGATAGCTAAGCCTTGTATGATCTGACAGCCATGACTTCATTCCTCTGATAGCCATCACTTTGTCTTAATCTCTGTTACCACAATCTCAACCAAAGTGGAACCTGGATCTTCACAGCTGTCAAGTTCACCATTGAAGACCAATGAAGACCAATGAAGACCACTGAAGACCTTCTAGAAGCTCTCAGTTCAAGCCACAGCTCAAGCCAGCTCATGAAGACCTGCATGTGGACAAGTGGGACAAAGACCAGTCAAGGCTCATTAATGTAGCTGCAACAGTCATATTCCAACGGCTACATTGAAGGGTATAAATAGAGGAGTTCTTCCTCTACACAAAACCACTGGAAAATACTCTTTTTCACAGTCCAAAACCTTTCCCTCACACCCACACACACCTCCTGTAATTCACACACACACTCACCAATCCTTACCCTTTAAACTCTGTTCCAAACCAAACCCTCACCCCAAAACCTTTATCTCCAAAACAAAACACCCCTTAGTGTGTTAATTCACAAATTCCAAAATCCTAAGACTGTACTTTAGGTGTAGAATTAGTTTGTAATCACTCAAGACTGTACTTTGAGTGTATTATTTGTTTTGTAAAATCTTGAGACTGTACTTCAAGTTGTAAAAACACTTAAGACTGTACTTTAAGTGTATCCCTAGTTGACTGTACTAATTAGGAAGAGGAAGTTCAAGGAACTTGCCTGAATCAATCATTTGTAATTTTTGTTGATTAAAGATTATAATAAAATTGATCTCACTTGTCAAGATTGACAGTGGGGGTGGATGTAGGAGGAGTGAACTCTGAACCACTTTAAATTCTCTGTGTTATTACATTTTTGCAATCACATTCACACACTTGCATTATTTCTTTGTGTTTCTTGTCCTATCATTATTTCAAATCTCTCTTATTCCGCTGCACAATTCAACTATCATCTGACAGCTAAGCCAAAACCATAGCTGTCTGATCATCTGCATATCAACAAAGGGCCTTTCAATTGGTATCAGAGCTTGTCTTCACATTCTAAAGTCTAACAACTTGTGAAGGATCCTCTTCAAACCCACCATGCCTCAACCAAGAAGAAATAATGAGAAAGACATCCCACACATTGATGACTGTGGATCTTTTGAGATCTATGCTTCAAAAATAAAAAACATACCTTGATGCAAACAGTATATGGAATTGGTATGTTCTAGAGAATGAAGTGTCCTACCCAACTCAAATGCAATCTGATGGAGGACCTAGTAAGGTCAAATCCCCAGAAACATGGTCTGAAGCTGAAAAGCAATTGATAAGTGCAAACTTGAAAGTCAAGAACATTCTTCAAAAGAGTGTAAATGACTCACTAGCACAAGAAATTGCTAAGGAACCAAATGCCAGAACAGCATGGGCTCTTATTCAAACTAAGTTCACTAAACACTCCAGTGTTAGGACACAAAACTTGTATAACTTGCTTAGGCAATTAGACAACTTCAAGTTCTACCCTGGAGAAAAGGTGAGTGCTGCTCAGCCAAGGTTTGAGAACCTTGTTAGATCAATTGCTGACCATGGAAAAACCTTTGAACAACAAGATCTCTGCCTCAAGATATACTCAAATCTTCCTCAAGAATATGAAAAGGTAGCATTACCTATTAGAGAAGGATCTGAATGGAGCACCATGACAGTTGAACAGTATTTTGGAAAGCTTGAAGCTTATGAATTGGAAGGTATGATAAAAATTCAATCAGTCCCTTCCATTTCACAAACCTTAGCTTTAACTGCTCAAGAAACTGTCCACAAGCCAATCACTCACCAAGACATTGAGACCATTGTCAACAATGCCCTTCAAAAGATAAACATCAGCTCCAAACCTGTCAGCAAACAGATCTCCCAAGAAGACATTCCAAGTCTCATTTCCATGGCTGTCAGAAATGCCATGAAATTTCAAAAGAAATCTTTTGACAAGAAATTCAATCCCTCCACATCTAATGCTCAACAAGACAGCTACAAGAAGATAATTGATTGCTTCAACTGTGGAAAGCAAGGACATTACTCATCTGATTGCCCTGAACCAAGGAAACCTAGGGACAATCAGACAGCTAAGAAGATGACCTACTCAAAAGAGATCATTCACAGTTCTAAGTGCAACTGCTTCAATTGCTCCAAAAATAAACATGACAAAAACAAAGAGCAAGTCATGATAGCTGACTCATCAAAATTCAGTGATGAAGAGTATGTGTCAAGTGATGATTCTGAAATTGAAGGAGAAGAAGCCATGATATGTCTTATAGCTGAAGATGAGGAAGAATCTGACAATGAGGAAGAGATGGAAGCACTTGCTGCTGCTGATGAACTAAAAGAGGTACATGACTTTAACTCTTTAAATATTGATGGTTTTAAACAATTAGTTTGCACTCTTTTAATTCAAACCAAAAAACAAAAAACTAGCTTTGCTTCACTGGTCAATGAGAATCTTTCCCAATCCTCAACCATTGACACCCTCACAAAAACCATTTCTGAGCTTGAGAAAGCATGCCAAGGGCTAAGAGATCAATGCATCATGCTTGAAAAACAAAACATGGATCTGACAGCTGAGACATCAAGTAATCATGAAAATTGTCAAAAACTCAGTAATCTTGAAAAAGAAAATGATGCTCTTAAAAAGAAAATAGATTCATGGAACATGTCAAGCAAAGCATTATCACTTTTCACCTACACCCAAAGGCGTCCCAGTGACAAAACAGGGATTGGTGCTGATGATCCTACACAAAAGGTGTACACTCCTCCCACTGGTGAAAGGGCCATTGAAAAAATGGTTCTAGAAAACCTAAGCTCTTGCAAATTTATCAAACTCAAACCTACCCTGTTCAAACCAAAGGAAAATCAAAAGAAATCTTGGGTGGTCCTAGTCAACCAAAGGAAGGACCAAGTAGAATTCAAGGAAGCAAGTATATTTGGGTTCAAAAAGGAGCCAATATACAGGAAGAAGTCAAGCTGCAAGAATGTGCTAGTCAGTCAAGTCCTGTCAGACAGCCAAGGGTTGACAGACAGCCAAGGCATGACAGACAGCCAAGGCCTGACAGACAACCAAAATCTTCCAAACAACAAAGAACCCCAAGGCAACAAAGATTCTATAACAAACATAGATACACCAAACAACAAAAACCTCAATGGCAATACTCAAATGGTAGAAGCCATGCAAATCAAAATGACTCTCCCAGATCATCCTCTTCAAATAGCTTTCAGTTTCAACCCCAATACAACAATCCAAACCACTTCTTCAATCCATCCCAATCCACTGTCCTTACACCTTACATGATGCAAATCATGTCATATTATCATACCCTAAACCAATTCTTCAACAAGGGACCAATGAACAAAGCTAGGGTTCCAAAGAAAAACTAATCCTTTGGACCCAAAAGAATAAAAAGGGGTACCATAAAATTTACTTTCTGTTTTGCAGGTACCTAGGAAAGGACTTTGGTATTTAGATAGTGGTTGTAGTAGACATATGACCTTCAATAAAGACTGCTTGCAACAATATGCCCGTAAAAATGGTCCAAATGTAACCTTTGGTGACAATTCCCAAGCTAAGGTCAAAGGATCAGGAAATCTTATTACAAAAGATATCATTTTTACAAATGTGTCTTATGTAGAGGGTCTCAAACACAATTTGATCAGCATAAGTCAAATCTGTGATAAGGGATATCATGTTGTTTGCACTAAGGATAAATGCACTGTTAAAGATAAAAACAATAAAGTCATCCTAACTGGATCAAGAAAAGGAAATCTCTATTGCTTAAACTTAGAGATTGTGGAAACCTCAAATGCTCACTGCCTTCTGTCTTTCAATCAATCTGATATGTCATGGCTATGGCACAAGAGATTGGCTCACCTCAATCACAAAACCATTTCCAAGCTTGCAAATTCCAATCTTGTCAGAGGTCTACCAAAGATCCCATTCAAAAAGGATAAACTTTGCAAAGCATGCCAATGTGGGAAGCAAAAGAAATCTTCATTCAAACCCAAGACTAAGTTGGACACCTCAAGACCTATTGAACCGTTTCATATGGATCTTTTTGGACCCATAAGAACTAGATCTTTAGGAGGAAAAAGATACTCCCTAGTTGTTGTTGATGATTTCACAAGATTCACTTGGATTATTCTTCTTGAATCCAAAAGTGACACCCTTAGTCTCCGATAAAGCTGTTCAATAAAATTCAAAATCAAAAAGGGACATCCATCATCAAGATCAGATCTGACCATGGGAAGGAATTTGAGAACACTGGAGTAGAAGAGTATTGTGATTCCAAAGGCATTGATCACAATTTTTCAGCCCCAAGAACTCCCCAACAAAATGGTGTTCTTTGAAAGGAAGAACAGGACAATGCGACCCAGGCAGCAAGAACAATGCTGTCTGAACACAATCTCCCAAAGTATTTTTGGGGTGAAGCTGTTACTACTGCAGTGTATGCTCAAAACAAAACACTAATCAACAAGTTCCACAAGAAGACTCCATATGAATTGTGGAATAACAAAGTCCCTACCATTTCCTACTTTCACAGCTTTGGAAGTAGATGCTTCATTCACAACAATGGCAAGAACAATTTGGACAAATTTGACTCCAAAAGTGATGAAGGAATATTTCTTGGATACTCCAACACAAGCAAAGCTTATAGAGTTTACAACAAAAGAAGACTTGTTGTGGAAGAATCAATTCATGTTGACTTTGATGAAAACAATGATCAAAGTGTAACTGAGTTGTGTGATTTTGATGAAGGTTTGGGAAACCTAGATAATCTTCCTGAAGCATCTCCCATTCTTGACTCATCTATTCTCAATCATGAACAAGATTCATCAAATCTTCCATACATGGTTCCAAGAAACTCATCCGACAAACCCATCCTGCGCGAGACGGCCATGAACCATCTCACTCTCATCAACAATCAATCCAGCCAACCAAGTCAACAGCAATCTCTCCCACTCTCAACCCAACTGATGAGGAAGAAAATATTCAAATAAATGGTCATTCCTTGACTGACCCTCCTCAAAATTTTCCCTTAGCTGACAGCCAACCCTTAGCTGACAGCCATCCCTATTCCTCATATAATCCATCTTCTAGCCACCTTCCATCTCCATCCAATAAACCTCTTTCTCCTCCCAAAACCAATGATGAAACCACCATTACCCACATCATTCCACCCAATAAAGATCTTTACATCAGCCTTCAAATTGATAAAACCCCAATTCCAGACAACATCCCTTTTCTCATGAGTGCATTCATATCCCAAGTGGAACCAAAGAAAATAAATGAAGCACTCCAAGATGCTGACTGGATTGAAGCCATGGAAGAAGAACTAGAACAGTTTGAAAGAAACAAAGTGTGGCAACTTGTTCCTAAACCAAGAAACCAAACTGTCATTGGAACAAGATGGGTTTTCAGAAATAAGATGAATGAAGAAGGTGTTGTGATAAGAAACAAAGCTAGGTTGGTTGCCCAAGGATACAGACAAGAAGAAGGTATTGACTATGATGAGACTTTTGCACCTGTTGCAAGACTTGAAGCTATTAGGCTATTCCTTGCCTATGCTTCATTCAAAAAGATGAAAGTATTCCAAATGGATGTCAAAAGTGCCTTTCTAAATGGAGTATTAAATGAAAAGGTGTTTGTATCTCAACCCCCCGGTTTTGAGCACCCAAAGTTCCTGATCATGTGTACAAATTGGACAAAGCATCAGTATGGGCTTAAACAAGCACCAAGAGCTTGGTATGATACTCTATCTAGATATCTCCTTGGCAAAGGATTTACCAAGGGCCATATTGATAACACTTTGTTTATCAAGAAATATGGAAATGATCAGTTGCTAATCCAAGTCTATGTTGATGACATCATTTTTGGTTCATCAAATGAAGAATTATGCACTGAATTTGGAGATATTATGAAAGACCAGTTTGAAATGAGTATGATTGGTGAGCTTACTTTCTTCTTGGGTCTTCAAGTCAAGCAAATGAAGGAAGGAATCTTCATTAACCAAGCTAAATACACAAGGGATATGATCAAGAAGTTTGACATGCAAACTGCTTCCCCTGCCAAAACACCCTTGTCAACCACAACCAAACTCCATGCTGATCTAGATGGTCAAAGTGTAAATCCAACACTTTACGAAGCTACATTGGATCTCTTCTTTATGTAACGGCTTCAAGACCCGACATTATGTTTAGTGTATGTCTTTGTGCTAGATTTCAAGCTAATCCCAAGAAATCTCATCTCTCTGCTGTCAAGAGAATTCTAAGATATCTCAAAGGAACCCCTGATTTTGGCTTGTGGTATCCCACTGAATCCCCATTCTCTCTAATTGGATTCACTGATTCTGACTATGCTCGATGTAATCTAGATAGAAAATCCACAAGTGGTGGATGCCAGTTTATTGGCTCAAGAATCATTTCATGGTCAAGCAAAAAGCAAACCTCAGTAGCCACCTCAAACAGGCCGAGTATATTGTCAGGCTTGTGTTGTTCACAAATTCTCTATCTTAAAAGTCAACTTCAAGACTTTGGAATTGAATTATCCAACATTCCCATCTTCTGTGACAACTCAAGTACTATTGCCATGACAGAAAACCCTGTCCAACACTCAAAAACAAAGCATATTGAGGTCAGACACCATTTCATCAGGGATCATGTTGAAAAATGGAATATCAACCTTGCAAAAGTTTGCACTGATGATAATGTCTCTAATATTCTCACAAAAGCCATAGATGAAAAGAGATTTGAGACACTAAGAGCCATGCTTGGTATGATAAATTTGCCAAAATAAAAAAAAAAGTTTTTTTTTCTTCATAAATAAAAAGAGGCTTACATACTGGGTAATGCTGTCACAATGTTGCCTGACAGCTATTCCCTCATAAACATTCCTGATAGCCATCCTCTGATAGCTATCTCTCCAAAACCCATGAAAATCAAAAACAACAACAAAAACATACCAAAAACCCATAAAATCCTTCTCTCTCATCTTCATTCACCCAACAAAAACTTCCTCCAAACCATACAATCTTCAAAACCTACTCTCCTCTTCAAATCTTCATCTTAGCTGTCAGACATTCTTTGGAAATGTCACTGTAACGACCCGAGCCCATAGCCCGATCCGCTACGCAGGCACCACACACTGACCCACTAAGCACCTCCTCAATTGGGTGAACCACAGCCCATCACAGGCCTCCAAAAGTCCAATGGATGATTTGATGCTTAATAGTAGTGTATGGACCTTCTATATATCACACTAAATTCCCACATATTTTCGATGGGGGATATCACAATCTCCCTCACTCAAACCCTTGCCGTCCCTGGCAAGGTCAGTCAATACCCAGATCGTACCCCCGGGCTAGCTCGCAAGCCTTAAGATCGGGGTTCTGCTCTAATACCATTTGTAACGCAGGAGCCCGAAGACCGGTCGGGAAGACGCTATCAGATTTGACGTACTAGCCCCACAAACCACCACAAGTCTTTCCAAAGACGTGTTGTCCTCACTTACATGCTCACTGAGAAACTTCCCAGTGGGTCACCCATCCTAGAATTTCCCCAGGTCAAGCACGCTTAACCTTGGAGTCCTTATAGGATGAGCTTCCGAAAAGAAGATGCATCTTGGTGATATGAGTAGTACTAATCAAATCATATCAAACATATCAGGCACACACATTTTTGGGGGCGCCACAATCTCCCACACTTAGGATCCTTGCCGTCCCCGGCAAGGCCTACTTGGAAACCCCGGGCAGTGTGGATCCAAGAGGGGCTCGTACGGATTCAAGAGGTGACTCCCACCGACTCCGCGGTGTGCACTTTGTTCCGCACAGCACTTTGCTCCACACTTCCGGCCGGGTCCCGCTCTGATACCATTTGTAACGACCCGAGCCCATAGCCCGATCCGCTACGCAGGCACCACACACTGACCCACTAAGCACCTCCTCAATTGGGTGAACCACAGCCCATCACAGGCCTCCAAAAGTCCAATGGATGATTTGATGCTTAATAGTAGTGTATGGGCCTTCTATATATCACACTAAATTCCCCCAAATTTTAGATGCATTACTTATCTAACAAAAACTAAACTCAAATAATAACCTCAAGTTTTATTATAAAATAATTTCTTCACAGTACATTATTCATCCCTATTAGCCTAGGGTTACAACACCTGTGGAGCAAAGTGCTGTGCGGAACAAAGTGCACACCGCGGAGTCGGTGGGAGTCACCTCTTGGATCCGTATGAGCCCCTCTTGGATCCACACTGCCCGGGGTTTCCAAGTAGGCCTTGCCGGGGACGGCAAGGATCCTAAGTGGGGGAGATTGTGGCGCCCCCAAAAATGTGTGTGCCTGATATGTTTGATATGATTTGATTAGTACTACTCATATCACCAAGATGCATCTTCTTTTCGGAAGCTCATTCTATAAGGACTCCAAGGTTAAGCGTGCTTGACCTGGGGAAATTCTAGGATGGGTGACCCACTGGGAAGTTTCTCAGTGAGCACGTAAGTGAGGACAACACGTGCTGGAAAGACTTGTGGTGGTTTGTGGGGATAGCCCGTCAAATCAAATAGCGTTCCGACCCGATCTTCGGGCTCGGGGCGTTACAAATGGTATCAGAGCGGGACCCGGCCGGAAGTGTGGAGCAAAGTGCTGTGCGGAACAAAGTGCACACCGCGGAGTCGGTGGGAGTCACCTCTTGAATCCGTACGAGCCCCTCTTGGATCCACACTGCCCGGGGTTTCCAAGTAGGCCTTGCCGGGGACGGCAAGGATCCTAAGTGGGGGAGATTGTGGCGCCCCCAAAAATGTGTGTGCCTGATATGTTTGATATGATTTGATTAGTACTACTCATATCACCAAGATGCATCTTCTTTTCGGAAGCTCATCCTATAAGGACTCCAAGGTTAAGCGTGCTTGACCTGGGGAAATTCTAGGATGGGTGACCCACTGGGAAGTTTCTCAGTGAGCACGTAAGTGAGGACAACACGTCTTTGGAAAGAGCTTGTGGTGGTTTGTGGGGCTAGTACGTCAAATTTGATAGCGTTCCGACCCGGCCTTCGGGCTCGGGCGCATACCACGCAGTCTCCCTGCACTCTCCTCCAAAGCACTCATTCCATCATTTCTAGCCTCCTCGAGTTGATTGCAAAGGTCTGCTGGGTACCTCTACAACCACACCGGGTGCCTCTCCAAGAAAGGATCAATGGAAGTGATCGAATATTGGAGAGAAGGACTTGCCCTTCTAGGCCACCACTCTTCAACCTGCATCATATGGTGAAGCAATCCCTCCATTGGAGTCACAAAGCTAAAATCTCCGAAAAAGAACCATTCCCCGTGATTGCAAATGGTTGACCAACACTTGACTCCACTCTCTCCACAAGCAGTACTCTTGCAGTGGAAGCAACCTATAACCTGGTTGAATAGGTATGAGATTGTTGAAGAAGGAGATATATGCACTCCCGCAAAGTTATCTCCTCTCCTCCAACAAACCAACTCTGGAGAGAGAGAATCCCCGCTCACAGGTGTATAAAGCTTATCTTGCTCAACCTTCTTCCCGACAGCCTAAGCTTCTCTCCATAGCCGTCGAGCCCCGTCCCGCTTTACCAACTCCCAATGTGTATACCCTTTCTACCTTACTCTTTCCCTTACTTGACTCTCCTTGATCAACTTTGATTGTCTTCCCAAAAAGCCTTATTCCCTCTCCCTCTTTACTGTCAACCTTTTCCCTGACAGCTACCTCCTTCATCTCTATGTCTTGATCAACCCTCACTCTCTTGTTCTTACCCTTATCATTCACTCTCTCTGAACTTTCAACAATATTGAAAGACTCTCTCTCTATCTCCATTTCATCACTCATCAAATCATCCTCACAATTTTTC
The DNA here is from genome assembly GCA_022495995.1 of Adenophora triphylla var. japonica. Classification (NCBI taxonomy): domain Eukaryota; kingdom Viridiplantae; phylum Streptophyta; class Magnoliopsida; order Asterales; family Campanulaceae; genus Adenophora; species Adenophora triphylla. The sequence continues at coordinate 446,879 of JAFEMH010001240.1, read as the reverse complement.
CCAAAGACCAATTGTTTTGCTGTTTGAGCCATAATTTTTGGATTAAACTTTGAGGAAAATCTACCCATTTGTGTTTGTAAATAAATCTGAATAATTTTCCTCTGAAGTTGTCACTGTTTTATAGGCAATTTTCACCTAGCTATCTCAGACAGCCATCATCATTCAAACTAGCTTAACTGTCAGAGTTTTCTTTCAACAGCTAGGTTAAAGCAACCTTTAAGTGATTTGATTGTGTTAATTGCTCACAATTGTCACTTCCTTCGCCGTCTCTTCCCCTGCAAAACTCCTTGAAAAAGAGAATGTTCTTCTTGTGTTTTGTGGGAATTAATGTCTCAACATGGGGAAGGGTAAAGACCACTATTCATATGAACAGTTACTAAACTTTGAAACCCCCAATGCTCATTAAAACCCACTTTCCACTCATTATTTGTCTCTCTCTCCTCTCGGAATCACTAAAATCCCTGTTCCATTAATTCTCAGTTTAAAATTTGTCTCCTTCCCTCTCCAATCCACCATCGTATCTCTTCAACCCTAATTCTTTTTAGACATCAATGGAGACCCAAAAGCAATGTACCCAGATGCTCATGGTTACTTCATCAAACCTAACTTCTATGATTCTGAAGTAGGAATTCTCATCAAAGAACTTCTTGAGGTAAACGAATTACTTGATTTTATGGGAGCCAAACCCCCAATTTATGAAGAACTGTGCAGAGAAATTTATTTGGTAGGAAGAAGAAACAATGAAAATAATTCAATAACTGCCACCATAGAAAATGTGGAGATAACTATCTCTCAAGAAATGGTTAGTGATGTCTATGGGATCCCAAATAAAGAAGATGCTGTAAAAAATATATGGGATAGAGGGTCAGAGAGATTGAAGACAGTATATGAGAAATTTCTTGGTGTTAAAGTCACAGACTTCAAAGCTGTTCAAGACAAAGCAATGGTGAAAAACAAAGATGATATCTTCAAGTCAACCCTGATGGATGTGGTCAACAAAGCCATTGATGGCAAGCAATCCTCATTTGATCAAATGGGATCAAATGAGTGGAAGCAGATGCTGAGCCTAATGACCAAAGACACAAATTGGTGCATTGTTCTTCTCCACAATTTCCAACTTGCAGTCTCATCCTCTACTCTCAAATTCAAGAAGCAAGGTGGAAGGATGAACAACTTCAGATTCATGAGTGGAATTCTTGAAGTTCTAATTCCAAATCTCAAACCTGCTCTATCCAAGAAGTGGCTGAAGACTGTGAAGCTATCTGAGACAAGGTGTTTCAATGAAAGAACTTTTTCATTGAAACAAAAGAAAGGAATTGTTATGAAAGCTGGAGATATGAGCATGAAAAGTTTCAAAGAAGCTCATGAAAAGCTGGAAGAGGAAACAAGGAAGAAGATTGAACACTGGAAGGAGTTGATAGCATTGGCTACAAGTAGGAGAATAAAAAGAGGAGTGAAGACCAATGTCAAGAAAACTGGAGTGTTAAAGAAGACTGTGGTATCTCCTAGCAAGAAAGGCAAAAGCAGGGATGATCTGGTAGCTGACAGTGAAGGAACCATATCTGACAGCCATGCTAAGGATGTTAAAGAAAGAGGTGTCGTTGATAGCCATAGAGATGACACCATGGAACAAACTCATGCTGGTGATGCTGATGTAGATCCTCAAGAACTCCAGGCAGCTATCAAATTGTCAAATACACAGCTTAAAGGAAAGGCACCTCTGACAGCTATCCCTTCCAAGCAGACAGTCACCAGAACCAAGGTACAATCCTCCTTATCCATTCCTTCTAAAACTTTGCCAAAGAAAAGAAAACTAGAAAAGAAAGCCCCCAAAGCCAAGAAAACCAAAATAACTACCCCTTCCATTTCCCCAAAATCCACTTCTGTTAGTCCAAGAGTGGACAAGTCATCCACACCCAGCTCAGGTCATCAGTCAGCCATTGAAGCCATTCTTAACCTCAAAGAACCATCACAGAAACAACCTTTAAGGGGGAACATTGATGAGAATATCCCCTCTACCCATCCTCAACAGTTAGCCAAAATCCTGAAAGCAATTGATGCTATTGAATTGGATGGAAACCCTGACACTGAAAAGGCTGTTCTTTTGTATCTTGATGATATTCTAAGTGAGGAAGAATCAGTAATGGCCCTAGATGAACTCAGACTTAGGTTAATGAAGAAAAGAAGTGGACCAGGAGAGTCATCTAGTAACCCCAAGGTGACAGCTATGGATGTAGATAGCCATTCCTTCCCTTCCATTCCTGAGACTGAGCCTGTAAATGAACCTGCCTCAACTGTTGAAATTGAAAGGGGGAATCTTGATAATACTACTAAGGTCATTCAAAATCTCAAGAAGGTTGGAGTTGAGATTAATCCCATACTTGTCTCAAAAGGAGAATCAATTGTGAATGCTTGCAAAGGCCTTGTGCTTGATGGAACTCAAGAAAATGAGGAAGCTATGAAAGCTATCCTTGAGAAAAGGTTGGCCAAAAGTGAAGTCAGGGCAGCCTTAAACCTCCTTAAATCTCAATTCGGGCCCAATTCTCTCAATCAAAGTCTTGGCCAAACCTCTGAGTCAATCCCAACTGTTTCAACCCAAGCCTCTCGCACCTTCCAAGCCAACTTCTCCAATCCCCGAAAATGAACCTTTTGAAGCCTCTCCTCATAGTCCAATTCTTGCCGGACAAGGTCAAGATTTGTCTCGATAGTGATCCAATTCTTTCCACCCCGATACCCATCCAAGCAATTCCATTCCTCCCTCTCAAAATCAATCCTTTCTTCCCAAGAAAGAACCCTGGATGCTTAGCTGTGGCATTGATTTCTCTATTTCTTCCATCAAGACAGCAAGAAAAGGGTTAGCCCATGTGTCTCATTTTCCAGAAATTGCAAATCCCTTTACCTATCCAAAATCATGGGAACTGTCAAGAAATGGGATGATTGTAGTGGCAAGAAACCTTGCAGGGTTAGTTTTCTTTGCCTATGAAAAATGGCAAGTGTCAAGAACCTCATCAACCTCCAACTTTGTTCACCAAATCCCATCATTCCCAAAGTTCATCACTTCCAATACTCTTCTTGATTGGGAAGTTCTTTTCAGCCAACTCATATCTCCATCACTTAATTCATGCCTGTATATGCCAAAGGGTCTAGTCTTCACCCTCTGCATTGACCTTGCAAAATCATTTTTCCTTTCTCTGTTTGAACAAAAGTATGCCCTCATGCTTTTGATAAGCAAAATGGTCAACATCTTTCCCCCAACCCTTAATCCAGGAATTGAGCCCTACCTTTCTCCCTTCTTCACTGTTGATCCCATGAACTTCACCTCTCCCAATGAAAACTCTCACTTCATGAACTTGGTCTCTATTCCTGAGATCAAAGAATTCAGAGAGTCCATAGCTGACAGTCAAAACAGAACCAAAACTGTTATTGATCTTTCCTCAGACTCTGACAGTGATGATGATGATGCTCCTTCAAGTCCAGATCAAGGCTCTCCAATAATAATTCCATCTCCTTCAAGTCCAGATCAAGGCTCTCCAATAATAATCACAACCAGATCAATCCATTGGGCCCATGAAAAACAAGAGAACAAGGAACAAAAAGAAGCATTTGTGGGGCACAATGAGAATCAGAAATGATCAGATGCCCCTTACAAGAGCTCAACTGAAATCAAAGGAAGATAAGTTCTTCAAGTATGATGAGAGGATGTCATGGGAATGGAACAATGAGTTCTACTACAGAGGAGTGGAGCCAGATATGAGAAAAGAACTAGAGGAAGAAAGAAATCTGATTATTTCAGCCAGGCAAGAAAGAGAGGAGTTCTATGATCAACTGGCTGATGATTGAAGTGTAGTTTTATGAAACAATTTTTTTTGGTTTGTTAAAAACAATTTATTTTGATTGGCTCGCTTTTTATGAATGTAATCTGTGAACCTTTTCTTGAGATTAAATTCATGTATTTCAATCTCATTCTGGTTATTTGTGCTTGCTATGAATCCTTGTATTATTTCATCTATTATTATTTCTCTTATCAAATGTGAAAACATGTTCTAAAATAGATCTTCCTTTACCAAAAAGGGGGAAATTGTTAGGACCTAACTTTGATCAATGTCTTAGTTAGTTGGCTTTGATAAAGGAATATATATATAGAAACAGGGTTTATATCAAAAGAGGAAGACTCGGTCATGATCCTTTTCTCTCGACAGCTATGAAGTTTTATAGCTATGATTCTGTTGTATACAATGATTACAATCAATCAAAAACATGAATCATATTGTCTCTCTAAGCCATCAAAGATCATCAAAGTGCATCTCAGTCCTTATTAGAGAACATCTCTGATAGCTAAGCCTTGTATGATCTGACAGCCATGACTTCTTTCCTCTGATAGCCATCACTTTGTCTCAATCTCTGTTACCACAATCTCAACCAAAGTGGAACCTGGATCTTCACAGCTGTCAAGTTCATCATTGAAGACCAATGAAGACCACTGAAGACCTTCTAGAAGCTCTCAGTTCAAGCCACAGCTCAAGCCAGCTCATGAATACCTGCAAGTGGACAAGTGAGGCAAAGACAGTCAAGGCTCATTAATGTAGCTACAACAGTCATATTCCAACGGCTACATTGAAGGGTATAAATAGAGGAATTCATCCTCTACACAACATACTTTTGAAAAATACTCTTTTCACAGTTTCAAACCTCTCCCTTACACCCACACACACCTCCTGTAATTCACACACTCACTCACCAATCCTTACCCTTTAAACTCTGTCCCAAACCAAACCCTCACCCCAAAACCTTTGCCTCCACAACAAAACACCCCTTAGTGTGTTAATTCACAAATTCCAAAATCCTAAGACTGTACTTTAGGTGTAGAACTAGTTTGTAATCATTCAAGACTCGTACTTTGAGTGTATTATTTGCTTTGTAAAATCTTGAGATTTGTACTTCAAGTTGTAAAAACACTTAAGACTCGTACTTTAAGTGTATCCCTAGTTGACTGTACTAATTAGGAAGAGGAAGTTCAAGGAACTTGCCTGAATCAATCATTTGTAATTTTTGTTGATTAAAGATTATAATAAAATTGATCTCACTTGTCAAGATTGACAGTGGGGGTGGATGTAGGAGGAGTGAACTCTGAACCACTTTAAATTCTCTGTGTTATTACATTTTTGCAATCACACTCACACACTTGCATTATTTCTTTGTGTTTCTTGTCCTATCATTATTTCAAGTCTCTCTTATTTCGCTGCACAATTCAAACTATCATCTGACAGCTAAGCCAAACCATAGCTGTCTGATCATCTGCATATCAACAAAGGGCCTTTCAATACTGTTAGGACCTAACTTTGATCAATGTCTTAGTTAGTTGGTTTTGATAAAGGAATATATATATAGAACAGGGTTTATATCAAAAGAGGAAGACTGTCAGTCATGATCCTCTTCTCTTCGACGCCTAAGTCCATGATCGACCAAATCAAACTTCATATTCATTCCTCGGTGTATCTCGACGGCTATGAGTTTGATAGTTATGATTCTGTTGTATACAATGATTACAATCAATCAAAAACATGAATCATATTCTCTCTCTAAGCCATCAAGATCATCAAAGTGCATCTCGCCCTTATTAGAGAACATCTCGATAGCTAAGTCTTGTATGATCCGACAGCTATGACTTCATTCCTCCGATAGCCATCACTTTCTCTCAATCTCTCGTTACCACAATCTCAACCATAGTGGAACCCGGATCTTCACAGCTGTCAAGTTCACCAATGAAGACCAATGAAGACCACCGAAGACCTTCTAGAAGCTCTCAGTTCAAGCCACGCTCAAGCCCGGCTCATCAAGACCTGCATGTGGACAAGTGGGACAAAGACCAGTCAAGGCTCATTAATGTAGCTGGAACAGTCATATTCCAACGGCTACATTGAAGGGTATAAATAGAGGAGTTCTTCCTCTACACAACCAAACTGAAAAATACTCTTTTTCACAAATTCAAAACCTTTCCCTCACACCCACACACACCTCCCGTAATTCACACACACACTCACCAATCCTTTCCCTTTAAACTCTGTTCCAAACCAAACCCTCACCCCAAAACCTTTGCCTCCACAACAAAACACCCCTTAGTGTGTTAATTCACAAATTCCAAAATCCTAAGACTGTACTTTAGGTGTAGAATTAGTTTGTAATCACTCAAGACTGTACTTTGAGTGTATTATTTGTTTTGTAAAATCTTGAGACTGTACTTCAAGTTGTAAAAACACTTAAGACTGTACTTTAAGTGTATCCCTAGTTGACTGTACTAATTAGGAAGAGGAAGTTCAAGGAACTTGCCTGAATCAATCATTTGTAATTTTTGTTGATTAAATATTATAATAAAATTGATCTCATTTGTCAAGATTGACAGTGGGGGTGGATGTAGGAGGAGTGAACTCTGAACCACTTTAAATTCTCTGTGTTATTACATTTTTGCAATCACATTCACACACTTGCATTATTTCTTTGTGTTTCTTGTCCTATCATTATTTCAAATCTCTCTTATTCCGCTGCACAATTCAACTATCATCTGACAGCTAAGCCAAAAACCATAGCTGTCTGATCATCTGCATATTAACAAAGGGCCTTTCAATTGGTATCAGAGCTTGTCTTCACATTCAAAAGTCTAACAACTTGTGAAGGATTCTCTTCAAACCCACCATGCCTCAACCAAGAAGAAATAATGAGAAAGACATCCCACACATTAATGATTGTGGATCTTTTGAGATCTATGCTTCAAAAATAAAAACATACCTTGATGCAAACAGTATATGGAATTGGTATGTTCTAGAGAATGAAGTGTCCTACCCAACTCAAATCTGTACTGATGGAGGACCTAGTAAGATCAAATCCCCAGAAACATGGTCTGAAGCTGAAAAGCAATTGATAAGTGCAAACTTGAAAGTCAAGAACATTCTTCAAAAGAGTGTAAATGACTCTCTAGCACAAGAAATTGCTAAGGAACCAAATGCCGTAACAAAGATGGGCTCTTATTCAAACCAAGTTCACTAAACACTCCAGTGTTAGGACACAAAACTTGTACAACTTGCTTAGGCAATTAGACAACTTCAAGTTCTACCCTGGAGAAAAGGTGAGTGCTGCTCAGCCAAGGTTTGAGAACCTTGTTAGATCAATTGCTGACCATGGAAAAACCTTTGAACAACAAGATCTACGCCTCAAGATTTACTCAAATCTTCCTCAAGAATATGAAAAGGTAGCATTACCTATTAGAGAAGGATCTGAATGGAGCACCATGACGGTTGAGCAATATTTTGGAAAGCTTGAAGCTTATGAATTGGATGTATGATAAAAATTCCATCAGTCCCCTTCCATTTCACAAACCTTAGCTTTAATCGCACAAGAAACCGTCCACAAGCCAATCACTCACCAAGACATTGAGACCATTGTCAACAATGCCCTTCAAAAGATAAACATCGCCTCCAAACCTCGTCGCAAACAGATCTCCCAAGAAGACATTCCAAGCCTCATTTCCATGGTCATCGAAATGCCATGAAATTTCAAAAGAAATCTTTTGACAAAAAATTCAATCCCTCCACATCTAATGCTCAACAAGACAGCTACAAGAAGACAATTGATTGCTTCAACCTGTGAAAAGCAAGGACATTACTCATCCGATTGCCCCGAACCAAGGAAACCTAGGGACAATCGTACAGCTAAGAAGATGACCTACTCAAAAGAGATCATTCACAGTTCTAAGTGCAACCGCTTCAATTGCTCCAAAAATAAACATGACAAAAACAAAGAGCAAGTCATGATAGCCGACTCATCAAAATTCAGTGATGAAGAGTATGTGTCAAGTGATGACTCAAAATTGAAGGAGAAAAAGCCTTGATATGCCTTATAGCTGAAGATGAGGAAGAATCGACAATGAGGAAGAGATGGAAGCACTTGCTGCGTCGATGAACTAAAAGAGGTACATAATTTTAACTCTTTAAATATTGATGGTTTTAAACAATTAGTTTGCACTCTTTTAATTCAAACCAAAAAACAAAAAACTAGCTTTGCTTCACTGGTCAATGAAAACTTTCCCAATCCTCAACCATTGACACCCTCACAAAAACCATTTCTGAGCTTGAGAAAGCATGCCAAGGGCTAAGAGATCAATGCATCATGCTTGAAAAACAAAACATGGATCCGATGCTGAGACATCAAGTAATCATGAAAACCGTCCAAAACTCGGTAATCTTGAAAAAGAAAATGATGCTCTTAAAAAGAAAATAGATTCATGGAACATGTCAAGCAAAGCATTATCACTTTTCACCTATACCCAAAGGCGTCCCAGTGACAAAACAGGGATTGGTGTTGATAATCCATCAGCAAAAGTGTACTCTCCTCCCACTAGTGAAAGGGCCATTGAAAAAATGGTTCTAGAAAACCTAAGCTCTGCCAGCTATCACACTCAAACCTACCCTGCTCAAACCAAAGAAAAATCAAAAGAAATCTAGGGTGGTCCTAGTCAACCAAAGGAAGGACCAAGTAGAATTCAAGGAAGCAAGTATATTTGGGTTCAAAAAGGAGCCAATATACAGGAAGAAGCCAAGCTGCAAGAATGTGCTAGTCAGTCAAGTCCTGTCAGACAGCCAAGGGTTGACAGACAGCCAAGGCATGACAGACAGCCAAGGCCTGACAGACAACCAAAATCTTCCAAACAACAAAGAACCCCAAGGCAACAAAGATTCTATAACAAACATAGATACACCAAACAACAAAAACCTCAATGGCAATACTCAAATGGTAGAAGCCATGCAAATCAAAATGACTCTCCCAGATCATCCTCTTCAAATAGCTTTCAGTTTCAACCCCAATACAACAATCCAAACCACTTCTTCAATCCATCCCAATCCACTGTCCTCACACCCTACATGACGCAAATCATGTCATATTATCATACCCTAAACCAGTTCTTCAACAAGGGACCAATGAACAAAGCTAGGGTTCCAAAGAAAAACTAATCCTTTGGACCCAAAAGAATAAAAAAAGGGGTACCATAAAATTTACTTTCTGTTTTGCAGGTACCTAGGAAAGGACTTTGGTATTTAGATAGTGGTTGTAGTAGACATATGACCTTCAATAAAGACTGGTTGCAACAATATTCCCCTAAAAATGGTCCAAATGTAACCTTTGGTGACAATTCCCAAGCTAAGGTCAAAGGATCAGGAAATCTTATTACAAAAGATATCATTTTTACAAATGTGTCCTATGTAGAGGGTCTCAAACACAATTTGATCAGCATAAGTCAAATCTGTGATAAGGGATATCATGTTGTTTGCACTAAGGATAAATGCACTGTTAAGGATAAAAACAATAATGTCATCCTAACTGGATCAAGAAAAGGAAATCTCTACTGCTTAAACTTAGAGATTGTGGAATCCTCAAATGCTCACTGCCTTCTGTCTTTCAATCAATCTGATATGTCATGGCTATGGCACAAGAGATTGGCTCACCTCAATCACAAAACCATTTCCAAGCTTGCAAATTCCAATATTGTCAGAGGTCTACCAAAGATCCCATTCAAAAAGGATAAACTTTGCAAAGCATGCCAATATGGGAAGCAAAAGAAATCTTCATTCAAACCCAAGACTAAGTTGGACACCTCAAGACCTATTGAACTGCTTCATATGGATCTTTTTGGACCCATAAGAACTAGATCTTTAGGAGGAAAAAGATACTCCCTAGTTATTGTTGATGATTTCACAAGATTCACTTGGATTATTCTTCTTGAATCCAAAAGTGACACCCTTAGCTGTCTGATAAAGCTGTTCAATAAAATTCAAAATCAAAAAGGGACATCCATCATCAAGATCAGATCTGACCATGGGAAGGAATTTGAGAACACTGGAGTAGAAGAGTATTGTGATTCCAAAGGCATTGATCACAATTTTTCAGCCCCAAGAACTCCCCAACAAAATGGTGTTGCTGAAAGGAAGAACAGGACAATTTGTGAGGCAAAGAAGAACAATGCTCTGAACACAATCTCCCAAAGTATTTTTGGGGTGAAGTCAGCATTACTGCAGTGTATGTTCAAAACAAAACACTAATCAACAAATTCCACAAGAAGACTCCATATGAATTGTGAAATAACAAAGTCCCTACAATTTCTTACTTTCACTTTTGGAAGTAGATGCTTCATTCACAACAATGGCAAGAACAATTTGGACAAATTTGACTCCAAAAGTGATGAAGGAATTTTTCTTGGATACTCTAACACAAGCAAAGCTTATAGAGTTTACAACAAAAGAAGACTTGTTGTGGAAGAATCAATTCATGTTGACTTTGATGAAAACAATGATCAAAGTGTAACCGAGTTGTGTGATTTTGATGAATGTTTGGGAAACCTAGATAATCTTCCTGAAGCATCTCCCATTCTTGACTCATCTGTTCTCAATCATGAACAAGATTCATCAAATCTTCCATACATGGTTCCAAGAAACTCATCTCGATGTACCCATCCTATGCCAGACATCCATGAACTATCTCACTCTCATCAACAACCAATCCAGCCAACCAAGTCAACAAAGCAATCACTCCCACTTCCAATCCAATTGATGAGGAAGAAAATTTTCAAATAAATGGTCATCCCTCGATCGACCCTTCTCAAAATTTTCCCTTAGCCGACACCAACCCTTAGCCGACACCATCCCATTTCCTCATGTAATCCATCTTCTAGCCACCTTCCATCTCCATCCAATAATCCTCTTTCTCCTCCCAAAAACAATGATGAAACTACCATTACCCACATCATTCCACCCAATAAAGATCTTTACATCAGCCTTCAAATTGATAAAACCCCAGCCTGCATAACATCCCTTCTCTCATGAGTGCATTCATATCCCAAGTGGAACCAAAGAAAATAAATGAAGCACTCCAAGATGCTGACTGGATTGAAGCCATGGAAGAAGAACTAGAGCAGTTTGAAAGAAACAAAGTATGGCAACTTGTTCCTAAACCAAGAAATCAAACTGTTATTGGAACAAGATGGGTTTTTAGAAATAAGATGAATGAAGAAGGTGTTGTAATTAGAAACAAAGCCAGACTGGTTGCCCAAGGATACAGACAAGAAGAAGGTATTGACTATGATGAGACTTTTGCACCTGTTGCAAGATGTAGCGATGCGTGAATTTTGAAATAACAGAGTCGCCACTTATTATTTATTTAGGAAAACAATAAGAAAAACCTTGAAAAGAGATTTGAGGGTTCGGGGGTTAAGTTATCGAATGGGTAGGTCGAGGAGCATCCATTCCACCCAATCCGGAGATCGGTCTTGCCAATTGAGTATTATCAATCTTTTTAATTACTAATTAGATAAAGAACAAGAAAACCCTAATCAATTTCTTGATTAGGAATGTCGGATTGTACGCTTCGAGATCGCCTTCATCGATTATCTCATTTTGTTTATTATAAATCTTGCTTAATTATTCATTAAATCTTGTTACTTATTTGTTACTTGTTAAGCTTACTCCCTCCTTGTCCTTGGATCTAGGAAGATCTTAATGGAGTTCATCTCCATGGATGACCTTCCACAAAGATCTAAATCTTTATGTTCATGTTAATCTTTATGTCTTCTTTCTTTACTAGCACTTGCACCATTTGACCTAAGTATGGTCATCTTGGAGTTTAATCTCCATAGTGATCATCTTAATGGTCAACATCTTATTTTCTTGTGATAACACTCCATTAAAGCCTAAGATCTCCACCTTGGAACAATTTCCATGGATGAAGATCACTAAGGTTCCTAGGTTACAAAAAAGGTGAAGTTGATATATTGAGTTTAAAGATCTCAAGGATGGTCATCTTAATGACCACCTTAGAAATCCACTCTAAAGTTGATACACCTTTAACCTAAAGTCCATTTTCATGCATTAATCTTTATTTTATGTCAAATCCCCCCATTCCAAGCAAATGAAATGCTTCTAAGTCCTAATGTACCCTCATGATGGCTTGATATAGTAGATCACTACTAATCATGTTTAGTGATCACTAATCAAAGCCTAAGGAAAGTGGGGACAAGCATGGATGCAAAATCCAAAAATTCTCTTATTTGACATTTTCTGTTGCAACTCCAGTTCTGATTCTGTAAATCCAGTTGACTTTCTGGAAATTACAGAATCAGACTGGAAAGCTGCCAAAAATGAACCCTACTGCCTTATCCGCGCGGACAGGATTGAGCCTCGTCCTGATCCGCGCGGACATGAAAAATACTGGCAGATATTTTTGTTTCCAGTCCTTTTTCACTCACAGAAGCACCCTATTTTGGTTAATTCCAGTCTTGTCCAGTCAAACTGTTTATTTCCAGAAAATCCCTTTTGCAAAACACACACACACACACATATACAAATGGTTTCAAGTTTGGAAGACTCGTCTACGAGGCATTCCGGGTGAACGTGCTAATCGTTCTTCCCGGAGTGTAACGTGACCTCCGAACCCTTTTTCTCTTTTACGGGCTCTTTTTCAAAGTTTTGGCCCCTTAAACTAAAAACGGCGTGGCGACACCGTTGATTTCTCAAAAAAAATCAGGTACATCACACTTATAATGCGAATCTGCTTCCTGGATTCACAAATACTCCTGGGGATTTCATCAAAACAAGGGCTGCACCAGATTCAGTTCGGGATCTCTTTGGGTGACCGAATCAGATCGGGATTCTAGCCAGCATGCTGGGTTCACAAAAAAATTCCCCACACCGGGGCTCTCTCAGGCAGAAAGGGATTGTTTGTACATAGGATTTCTATGCAGATTTTGGGGCTTGCTTTACGGTCTCGATCCTTGATGCTAGCTTTACAATTGAGGATTACTCCACTTGGGGCTGCTGCTTTGAAATGACCTTGAAGATGGTTGGAAAAACCTGTCATGAGGCTGCCTGTGTCCCGCGACATAACTTGCCACATGCTGTCCTGAGTCGTGTGACAGACTTGGCCAACATCAGACAACAGCAAATTTGTTGCACTCTGCACTCACCAGGGCACTCCCTGACTTGCCTACGCTGCAAATACCATCCATCCACTTCTCAAATGCATGGGAGAGGGTTCACTTCACCCCATAATCCATATACACTATCACCACATATACAAACCAATCAAGCCATAAATCCATAAATATACTCAACAATACAATCATCATTCCATTTTCCATTTTCAAAAGATGGACTCGTGCAATAACAAGCTAACAAATAAACATGTTTAAACTTGTACAAAAAAATGTTCTAACAAAATAGCTTAGTCAAATGAACAAAATGGTGTAATAGAGTGTTTATGTCCCGCAGTGTACAATAAGCAACAAGATCACAATCTGATCAAAGGACTACTCTGACTCATCATCCTCCTCATCATCATCCTCATCCGCCTCGGACTCATCATCGTGGGATCGTCCTCGAAGGAGCATGGTACGCCACAGTCTTCCGAGTGATAATAATCATCCGCCTCGCACAATAAAGCAGACTCAAGCTCATAAGCACGGCCTCATCACGCATCGCCTCCTCATCATCGCTATCATCATCATCGTTGGAGTCAGAAAGAGCCACGGATGGATTCTTTGTCTGAATCCTTGATCTACTGGTGCTCGCATCCAAGGGACTCTTCTTCCTCCTTAGCTGACCAGGTGGGGAGACGTTCACCGAATCCTGGGACCGGCATTGATTCTTCCAAAATCTTACGCCCCTTCTCGTAGCTTGTTAATTATGCCTACAAAGACCGTGAAAGCTCGAGCATTGTGCCTATAAGCCTGGGCGGTACTGCTACAAATGCACATAAGAGATTTCAGAATACAGTTCTTGATAACAGAAATGAATGCAAGCAATTCAAAAATGGCAGCAAATAATACTTACTGATCTCGAGCCCCGTGGGAGCTGCAAACGAGGATGAATCTGGGTCATGTCGATGTGAGCTCGCCGCACATGGACACTAACCTGGAAATCAATATATGTCGGGGGCAAAGGAGGTCTCGCCACAAACCCATTCGATGGCCCCGCGCTCGGCCCCGCGCTCTGAGCGTCATAACTCGCTCTGACCTAGGGAGACTGCAACCTCCCAGCAACATATATAGCATAATCTCCCTCATGTGCAAAACGATAGGCCGCCACGCCCACAATCAGATCATCCACATCATCAGGTCGGCGGGGAAGCCACATCCTATTCGGAGGATCATCAGGGACTAAAGCATGCATGTTGGGCCCATGATGCATGTATACCCTCTCTCAAGCAGGTGCATGTGGCATCTCCGGGCCAAGCCCACCCGCAGTTTGCGGCACCTCAAGTGAATGGCATAATCCAGGTCCTCATCTGGATATCGGTCAGCCCACGGAAACAAGGAGAGGTTGTGGGGAACCCCTCCCAGCAGTGCCATCGTATCGGCATAGGAGGCTGTCATCCTACTCCTCACGCCAGCCACCCGAGTCTGTCTCCGGGCATCCTTGGTCTAGCGGCGGAGAGCAGGATACATAGTGGCCGGGAACTCATCCCTGATGCTCCAAGAGTAGCCCCCAAATATCTCATATGTCCAGGCCTGAAAAGGATAAGCCATACAGTTCAGAAACAATGATAATAACTGATGATCCAAATGAAGTTGCAAAGAAAAGTAAGGGTGAAAAAGCTACCTCAAAGACCATCTGGCAACAGTCAAAAGACTTCGTCTCTCCCCTGATAATGTCATCCAGGGCTAAATACATCTCAGCCAGCCCGGCTTCTCCCCAGGACAAGTTTCCCACGTTCCCCCAGATCCTCAGAGTCTCAAGGAGGGCGGTAAGAGCAGTAGAAGCCCCATATAACATATCAGACAATCCAAATTCTGCACAAAGGCTCTAGCGCCCTCTCGCCCCGAGCTCGCTATCATCAGAGTCATCAAAAATAGGAGGATAAGCCCGACTCTGCGCCACTATCATCCCATGGATCTCACCCAGCTCATACCCATTTCCTTTCCTATCTCAAAGGGCAAAGCCAACCAATCCCAACATCTCATCCTCAGCAAGGGGCTCGGGATCAGCGGCAGGCTCAACGGCATATATAGGTTGATCTGTAAATGGCAATCCTGTAATGACTGCAAAGTCATAAGGGGTCACCGTGGCCTCACCCCAAGTGAAATGGAAGGAATGGATGGTCTCCCACCAGAACTGACGGAAGACTTTCATTAGCTCCACGCTCCTCTGCGTGTCCCCGATGACCTCTGCCATATCAAAGAAATGACCAAAACCAGTTGCATACACTAAGCCCTTGGGCGAATGCACCTCAGCTGCACTGCCAAGGCTGGCTCCTCCAAAGCCGCCCGATCACCTCGGGTGATCCTCTCGTGTGCAACCCCGCAGTAAACACAGCACAGGTATTAAAAACAAATCCCAGTCAACTACATATCATTATGTTTTTTGAAAGCATGCTATTTTATCCGGTTTTGTCCCACCTTTTCAAAAGAAAACTCATTGTTATTCTCTCTGGGTCTGTCCCACCTTTTTAAAACAAAATCATCTCTTCTTTGGGTCCGTCCCAAGTGCTCAAAAATCTTTGGGTCCGTCCCAAGTTTTCACCAGTGTTCTAAAAGACCCCGCCTAAGGGCGCCTAGGCCCCACCTAGGCTCTAGGCCCCTCTCCAACGCCTAGTTCTAAGCCCCACCTAGGTCCCTACTAATCCCGACTAGTCCCCGCCTATGCGCTAGGCCCGGCTCCGCCGCCTAGCATCCGCCTAGCGCTTTTTAGAACCTTGGTTTTCACAAAATCATCTCTTCTTTGGGTCCATCCCAAGTGTTCAAAATGCATTGGGTCCGTCCCAAGTTTTCACAAAATCATCTCTTCTTTGAGTCCGTTCCAAGTGCTCAAAATTCATTGGGTCCGTCCCAAGTTTTCACAAAATCATCTCTTCTTCGGGTCCGTCCCAAGTGTTCAAAAATCTTTGGGTCCGTCCCAAGTTTTCGCAAAATCATTTCTTCTTTGGGTCCGTCCCAAGTGTTCAAAAATCTTTGGGTCCGTCCCAAGTTTTCGCAAAATCATCTCTTCTTTGGGTCCGTCCCAATGCTCAAAAATCTTTGGGTCCGTCCCAAGTTTTCACAAAATCATCTCTTCTTTGGTTCCGTCCCCAGTGTTCAAAATTCATTGGGTCCGTCCCAAGTTTTCACAAAATCATCTCTTCTTTGAGTCCGTTCCAAGTGCTCAAAATTCATTGGGTCCGTCCCAAGTTTTCACAAAATCATCTCTTCTTTGGGTCCGTCCCAAGTGTTCAATAATCTTTGGGTCCGTCCCAAGTTTTCGCAAAATCATTTCTTCTTTGGGTCCGTCCCAAGTGTTCAAAAATCTTTGGGTCCGTCCCAAGTTTTCGCAAAATCATCTCTTCTTTGGGTCCGTCCCAAGTGTTCAAAAATCTTTGGGTCCGTCCCAAGTTTTCGCAAAATCATTTCTTCTTGGGCCGGCCCCAAGTATTCAAAAATCTTTTGGTCCGTCCCAAGTTTTCACAAAATCATCTCTTCTTTGGGTCCGTCCCAAGTGTTCAAAAATCTTTGGGTCCGTCCCAAGTCTTCACAAAATCATCTCTTCTTTGGGTCCGTCCCAACTTTCTTTACAAAACAAAATCATGCTCATTTTGGGTCAGTCCCACTTTCTTTACAAAAATCAATCATTGTTTCGGGTCCGTCCCATTTTCTTTACAAAATTACTTTAATTCTTAGTTAAATTCATGCATTTTATTAGCTCAATTCATTGCAACTTCATGTTTTCGTCAATTAACCTAGACATGCAAATTTTTTCAAAATTTCAAATTTCTTATCAATGAATAACAAATTTCGCAAGATTCTTACTGCGGATTTTCTGCCCACCGGAGTGTGCCTGTCCACTTGTGGCTAGAATTGTCCTCGCGGAGTGTGAGGAACGAACAGTCGATGGTTCCTCTTGATTTTCTTTCTTCTATCCGCTAACTCCGCTTGTTGTTGTGCTTTCTTCGTCGGACGTAGGCGAGGAGGCATGATTTCAATGATTTCACAAGGATTTGAATCGAAACCTAGTTTTCTCTCTTTTTCTCTTCCCTTTCTCTTGACAACTACTGAAGTGTTATGTTCCAATTGTCGACTGCTCGACTTAATTAAATCTGTCCGACTGGTTTATGATGTCCCGCGACAGAGTTTGCCACCTGCTATCCTGTGTCCCGCGACAACTCTTGCCATTTTACACAAATTTTCCCCTTTGCCCCTGTAGCCTGTTTTACCATTTATGCCCCTGGCATTTTTCAATTCTATCAAATTTTCCCCTTTGCCCCAGTTGGCCTGCTTTACCATTTTTTTCCCCTGGCATTTTCAATCCTAGTTCTCAATAATCAAATTTTCCTCTTTTGCCCCTGTGGCTTATTCTACTCTTTTGCCCCTGTGGCCTATTCTACTGTATTGCCCCTGTGGCCTGTTTCAGCCTTTTACCCCTGTAGCCTGTTCTACTATTTTGTCCCTATAGTCTGTTTTACCATCTTTGCCCCTGGCATTTTCAATTCTATTTCTCAACAAATTTCGGGTGACTTCCCCACAATAGTCAAATTCCGGGCGACTTCCCCTCAATAGTAAAATTTTGGGTGACTTCCCCACAATAGTCAAAATTTCGGGTGACTTCCCCATAATAGTCAAAATTTCGGGTGACTTCCCCTCAATAGTCAAATTCCAGGCGACTTTCCGTCAATAGTCAAATTTCGGGTGACTTCCCCACAATAGTCAAATTTCGGGTGACTTCCCCACAATAGTAAAATTCCGGGCGACTTCCCCTCAATAGTCAAATTTCGGGTGACTTCCCCATAATAGTCAAAATTTCGGGTGACTTCCCCTCAATAGTCAAATTTCGGGTGACTTCCCCTCAATAGTCAAATTTCGGGCGACATCCCCTCAATAGTCAAATTTCGGGTGACTTCCCCATAATAGTCAAAAATTTTGGGCGACTTCCCCTCAATAGTCAAATTTCGGGTGACTTCCCCTCAATAGTCAAATTCCGGGCGACTTCCCCTCAATAGTCAAATTTCGGGCGACTTCCCCTCAATAGTCACTTCTTCGAACTACGATCTGGCTTGATTCCCTCTTAGGGATACGTAGGAACCCTTTCTCCAAAGGTCCAGCCATTTGACCACTTTGGTCTTTCTCAGGTTTTAGACACCGCACGTTCTCACTTCCTCGAACTACGATCCAGCTTGATTCCCTCTTAGGTATACGTAGGAATCATTTCTCAAAAGGTCCAGCCATTTGACCACTTTGGTCTTTCTTTTTCCCACCAGCCGCTCGTTAGGCTTGGGATCCTTTCTTGTCGACAACCCCACTTCTTCCATAAGTGATGTTGCCGAGGGGCTACTGTGAGTACCCCAATCCAACTCGCGACCCGTACAGTGCCTTTTTACGCAATAAAAGTGCACTAGGGGCGTTTTGGTACATTTTATATTTTATTCCGGAACTTCTGAGGACTTTCCGTAAGTTCTTTAACGAGATAGTACTTATGGGGTATTAATCCAAACTTTTTTACCTATAAGGAATTAATCAAGGAAGGTTCCAGGAAGTTCTTTGGCGCCAAAAGACGGTTATGGCTCTTTCTGTCCCGCGACATATCGTGCCCTTAGAAAATGGAAGCATGCTGTCCCGCGACATATCGTGCCACTGGAAAATACAAACGCAAGGTCGTGCGACACCCTTGGCCACTCCCATGCAGCTATAAATTGGAGCCTCTTCCTCCCATTTCTGGATCCCTCTTTCCCCACCTTATTGTTACTCTGCCAAAATACTGACGTACACACAGTAAACACACACAATTCTCTCTCTCTCTCTCATACCAATTCCCCTCTCTCTTATATCAATTCTCTCTCACACAATTCTCCTTCTCACACAATTTAGAGTTAGACATTGCTCCTGAAGCGGATCTCTGAATGTTCCTATACCTAACGTGGTATAGGAAACGTGGTCTACAAGGGTAACACCCTCTCTCTCTCTCTCTCTCTTTTCCTTGCATCTTCATGCAATTTACATGCAATCTCCATGCATAATCTGTTAATTAGGCTCAATATGATATAACTGTTGAGTTCTGATCGTGATCTCTCTGTTTCAATCTCTGATTCTGCAAATCATTTATGGTTCGATGTTATAAAATGCTACTTTGATGTATTTTTGCTTGTTCATCAAGACGAGTGTGGATCCCTCATATCCACACCCTCTTAAATGATTGATTATTGATATATGTGTTCTCTGAAATGTATCTCTGCTATAATTTGATCTGGATAGTCCTTTGTTTATTCTGTAAGTCAGCTTTGTAAGGTTTCTGCATGTGGCATCCTGTGTCACGTGACACACTCTGCCAGGCTGAGTCCTGTGTCACGCGACACACTTAGCCAGGCTCTGTCACGCGACACGGTTAGCCATTCTGCAGAAGTTCCTCTTTCAGTTGTAATTTGTTCTCAGCTTTTGTATCTCGGGATGTGGCCCCCCGCTCAAAGTGGTTCACAAGATGTAATCATCTCATATTATCAATAAAAATGCAATTACTCTATTTTGTCTCACACATGGCACACACATGATGAATATAATGGATGTTAGATTAGAAAGACTCGTTGCGAGGCGTTTTGGGTGAACTTCTTGTTCTTCCTAAAAAGTAACCTGACCCCCGAACCCACATTTATCTTTTCAAAAGGTTTTTCAAAGTTTTCCTATAAAAATGGAGTGGCGACTCTCAAATTTTTTATCGCGTACGTTCAGCAGTAGGCACTCAAAATTGCCACAACCGAAAATTAGGCAAATCCAGTTGACATTGGATCTTGCCAACCCAAACAGATAAAGCGACCATATCCATGGAATCCCCGACAGTACGTACCTTTTCCTTGATTCCTTCCTCGTTTCCCAATTGTGTGCGTTGACCTACTAATCGTGGCTTGCCCAGTTCAACTACACCTTGAGTAACTTGTTAGTCCACCTGTTTGTCAACCACCCCACACGAAGCCTTGCAACATGTTTCCTTCACATGTGTCTCTATCATACCCTCTGTTGTACGATGCTCGATACCCAAACCCAAAAATGTAGAACCTTGGAGGACGTAAAAGGAATCTTTTTTTACCTCTTTCAGAATTACATTCGAACCCATACAGACATTTACTATTCCACCTTCACCTTTGAAATTGTATCCCATCTTGTCTAGCCAACTAAGCAATCACCAAATGCATTCTATAATCTAATGCACGAATTCTTGATCATAAGAATTTACAACTATGCAAACCCTAGATCTAGAAAAAATAGAGACAAGAAAACACTTGGAACACCTAGAATTATTGATCTCTATCACACTAAGAATTACATCATAAAAACTGCTAGAGAATAGAGCGTATTTATACTGCCTATTCCTAACCATGCAAGGTTTTCTAACCCTGCACAAAGCTTCCACTGATCAGGCCTAAATCGGGGTACCGCGCGATCACCTCAAAGGGGGAATGTGATTGCTCCCTTTAGGCAGTAACTCCGTGGGATCGCTCCCTTGGCTAGGCGCGGTCGCCCCCTTCGGTCTGTCACAGAAATTAATGATTTGCCCTTTGTTCAATGCTTTAAGTTGTTCCCAATTTAGATGGCATCAAACCCAACATTATTCTTCCCTTTTCTCTTTCTTATTCTTCTTCGTCTTTTTCTTATCCTTCTCCTTCTACTTCTACTTCTACTTCTACTTCTTCTTCTGCTCTTTCTCCTTATCCATATGTCCCTACCCCTTCTTCTTCTTATTATTCTTTCCTTTTTCTTCTCCCCCTTCTTCTCTCTTATCTTTTCTCTCCATTCCCTTTCTTTTTCTTCCTCTTCTTCTTCCCCATCCCCTTCTTCTTCTTTTCTTTCCCTTCTTCATTTTGTTTATTCTCCCCCTTCTTCTTCTACTTATTATTTTCTCACTTTTTCTTCTTCCTTTTCTTCTTGTTTCTCTTTTTCTTCCTCTTCTTATTATTCTTCATTCTCCTCTTCTTCGTCCTCTTCTTCTACTACTTCTTTTTTTTCCTTCTTCTTCCCTTTTGTCTTCCTATTCTTCTTTCACTTCTTCCTCCTCTTCTTCCTTGAGTGGTAGAAAGAGAAAGGGGATGAGGGATAGGGAGCATAGATTGGGAGGAGTGAAAAGGGTAGGGGAGAATAGAGGAAGGCGATGTAGGGTTCGACCTATTTGTTCTCTGTGCATATTATTTTAAGGATGTATGCCTCCATTGTTGCAGAATGGTTTGAAGGTGTGTGGTTTGGGTTTTCTATTTTCAATTTTGGTCAATGCCCGCTTGAGCTCGTTGACCAACACGGACCTTGGGAATGGGTCGAGTCGGGTCGATACTTTGGCCATCGTGAAGCACAGCAACTCAACTGAGGTTTATTGGAGATTGACATCTATATATAATATTTAAAAGCAGAGTACAACGCAAAGCGTCCATGGCTTTATGACGTGAATGGGGTAGTTATGTCATCTAGATAAAATATAAATGGTTTTCGGATCCTATGGTAATATTATAAACATGTGATTAGCTAATCAATTTTCAGAATGCTTGTCCTAAATGGTTGATTCGATTAGGATGGAGGAACTAGCGGTAATAATCCCTATTTTCAATTGGGAAGAATGTTTTTATTTGAAAACGGATACATAGTAATATTTAATACTTCATGCGTTCCAAAATGATTTTTTATTAATATTTATCAATATAAAAATTGTATTTATTTTTAAATTTAATGAAAAATATGTAAATATTCTTGCTAAACATCTTCATAATTTTTAATTTTATAAGTATATAATGAATAATGGAAATAAATTGGTAAAAATCATAAAGGGATAAAGTTTTAGAAATTATAAATTCATTTTAAAGATAGTTTTTTTTTTTTTGGAAAATGAATATTCAATTTGGAATGCAGAGGATACTTATTTTAATTATTACTTTTTTATTTTATTTTTTGAGCAAACAACAATTTTTTTTTAATTGGATATTTTATTAATGAATTGGCTTAATATATTATAAAAGTGGTACTTGAAAGTGATAGAAATTGTATTTGGGAGGGTTTGAACCCCTTAGCTCGCTTGATCTAACTCTTTGACAGCAAAGGACACATTCAACACAGTCCAGAAAGACTGGTGGCTCTCCCCAAATATCAATAATAGTTTCATCTCCATACAACAATGTTCGTACGAGTCACTAACTAGTTAGTCTAAAAAATGTAGTTTTAAAATTTAAAGGGCTAAAAAGTTAAATTCTTTTAATCATTTATCAAAATAAGAAAAACAACCAAACCCAACCATTATGCCCATCATTTAATGGTACTTACACCTAATGGGATTCTACATATTTGTCTATACTTTAACATTATTAAATGATTATAACACGTGAATTAAATAATACATATTAATTAATCCATGTTCTAACACTCCCTACCTCCCACCTAGCTCATTTCCCAAATACGACCCCATCCAATCCCAACATTGTGTGCACGTATACACGTCGTGTGTTGAAATTCAGAAAAATTCCCCAATGACCTCTTTGTCCAGATTTTATTCATTTTTAATTCTCCTGAAATCATAATTCCATATACATCCCCACCTCCATTGACAGGTCAAATAAAACCCCTAAATACCGAAATTACCCCCACCCCTCAAACAAAACCCACCCCTCCCCTCCTTCTTCTCACACTTATACTAGAAAACACACACACACACTCTCGCTCCTCTCTCTCAACCTACTGCCCCGTTCTCCGGCCGGCAAACTTCCTCGGCTCCTCACCTATCTCCGGCCACCGTCTCCCTCTCCAACGCTCCTTTCCCCGACCTCGCACCTACCATCGTCAAGCCATCACCTCCGGCCTCACTTTCTCCATCTCAAGTCGTGGTTCTCCGTTTATGGTCGTGGTTCTCCATTTCTGGTCGTGGCTCTCCGGCTAAACACACACACTCTCTCTCTCTCTCTCTAAAACTTTATGTGGCTCCTCTTCATCTTCTCCGGCTTCACCACATCGCAAACATTCCTCTCTCACTCCGATCTTCGACGTTTCTCTCCATTTCTGGCTAGATTTACAATATCTCCGGCCAGATCTACATTATTCTGGTTAGATCTACATTATTTTCGGCTAAAGCAGCGATGATCGGTGGGAAATTTACGTCTTGATGGTGCTGCCTCGCCTGAAGCAAAATCATAAAACCATAGATATAAAGTTGAAATACCAATGAATGAAGACGTTGGCCGGAAGAACAAGCCAGGAAAGCTAGCTTTTAATTTTTATTATTATTATTATTATTATTATTATTATTTATTTTATTTTTATTTTAGTTTAGTTTTGGGGAGGGGAGGGGAGGGGAGAAATGCAAGGGGAACCGAGAATATGACCATACAGGCTGAAGGAGAGTCAATCACTATGTTTCTTCTAGTACCTAGAACTCTTTGAAGGAGATGTTCCTTTCAACTTGAATTTCCATGATGAGATTCAACTTGAATTTCCATGATGAGATAAGGGTGTGTGGTAAGATGTTAGTACTTGATCAGACAGTTCTCTACATTATTATTATTTTAGTTGAAAAAAATTGTCTTATAAGTCAATTATAAGAGACAAGTAGTTAAAAAAGTAAAGTTGGTCTTATAATTTAGTTATAAGAGTGGTAATGTGTAAATTATGAGATTAATTCGTTGTTATTATTGAATTTTTTCGATTTTTTTGTTAAAAAAAATTGTCTTATAAGTCAATTATAATCGATGAATTAGTCTTTATAAGTCACTTATAAGAGTTATAATGTGTAAATTATGAGATTAATTAGTCGTTATTATTGAAATTTTGATTATTTTTTTTTTGTTAAAAAATTTGTCTAATAACTGAATTATAAGAGATGGGTCTTATAATTCAGTATAAAAGTTTTAATATATAAATTATCAGTTTATTCAAGGCTATTATTGGAATATTTGGTTTTTTGGTTGAATTTTTTTTATTTATAACTGAATTATAAGAAGTGAATTGATTTTATAGTTCAACTGCCTTAAGAGTTGCATCGGAGTGAGATGGCAATTTTGTAAATAAATGCCTTGAGTGGCATTTCTATAAATAAGTGACTTAACATTTTGGAATTTTGGTAAATAAGTGACTTAATTAGGAGTAGGTCTCCGGAGAAACGCGTTTCTCTATAAGTTATGGAGAAACGTGTTTTTAATATCCAGAACTACCAAATTGAATATCCAGAAACACACAATTGACCATGTCCCGTAAACTATAAAATGAGTGTCCGTAAACTTTCAAATGTATATCCGTAAACCATCAAATGAATATCCGTAAAACATTCAAAATGAGTATCCAGTAAACCTTCAAAATGAATATCCAGAAACTTTAAACTAACAATCCGTAAATGTGTTAGGTGCATATCCGTAAGTATGTGAATGTATATCCGTAAATGGGTTAGGTGCATATCCAGAATTGCTTATTGAAGGTTTCTAGATATCCGTAAACCTTCAAATGTATATCCGTAAACTATCAAATGAATATCCGTAAACATTTTGAAGGTTTCGGATATTAAAAAACCCGTCTCTCCATATAGTAAGGAGAAACGCGTTTCTTCTTAGATTTTACGCTTAATTAGAGTGTAATAATGTGAAAAAATATAAATAAAAATGAAGTGTTTATGAAAAGGCTAAGAACTGTTGTGATGATCTGAAAAATACAGTGATTAATTTGTAATATTTGAGACAGAAGTGATCAGATGAAAACTATTTTGAGTCCAATGAATGAATGATCTAAAATGTCAGAAAGTCTAGTGACCAATATATAATTTAAAAAATTCCTTTAGCTAAAATATAGTTTTCAATTTTGGTCTTTAGTTCGACGAAAGATGCTTGCAAAGAAATAAGGGAATTTATGTCTTTGTCTTACACAGAGGGTTGTATGGGGAATTATCAAAATGTTATTTCCTAAATTGGATTTAAATCTCGCCTAAAAGACCCTAGAGAAAATCGTCCGTTCAAATTCACCTCGAAATCTAGAGGTGGGTTGTGTTGTAATAGTTGACAAATCGAATGTTGTTCTGTTCTTATTTATTTTATTTATTTTAGACTTCAATTGAATTGAGATATGGGTTTGTATGTGTTCTAAACCACCTCTAAACGCGGAGTTTCGGGTGATTCTAGATGTTGGAATTGGAGCTACTCCTCCCCGAGTTTGTTCCTCCTTTCTGTGACAATCCATGATTGGCCAGTTCCTCCTTTCTGCGACAGTTCACAATTCGATACGTCCCCCTGTTGAGTTAGTTCCTCCTTTCTGCGACAATCTAGGATTAGCTAGTTCCTCCTTTCTGCGACAATCCAGTATTGGATACGTCCCCCTCCCCCTGTTATTGGGTCGCGACTCACACAAATTCAAATTAGGGTTAATGACAATTTAGGGCCTGAAGTATACGGGCGGTACCACATTGGGGTCCGAAGTCTTAAAACTATCAATTTAGGGCTCAAACTTACAATTTTGATCAATTTGAGGCTTTTTGACATTTTCCATCAAAAAAAAAAACCCGTTAAGTGACCATGTGCGAGTCACGTGACATTCAGTGAGGGCATTTTGGTCATTTCATAGACTTCAGGCCCTAAATTGACAGCTGCCCAATTTAAACCTTCTTTGAAATAACCAAAATGCCCAATTTTTTAATATTTATTTTCTCTTAAAAACAATTAATTATTTATCATCTTCCTCTTTAATTTGGCCTTCCATAAAAACCCCTTCTCCGGCCGCCATCTTTCCCCCTACTCCGGCTGCCACTCACCCCATTTGCACACACAAACACACATAATATGCAGACTATGGAAGATGGGATGAAGAGGGGTAATCAACTCACTGGTCAGCTCCCGCCGGCGCTCGGCTCAATGTCTTCGTTACAGTACTTGGATCTATCGAATAATCAGTTCTACGGACCGATTCCGGCGAAGTTTAACAATTTGTGGGGCTTGCACTATCTCAATTTGTCCAGGAACAATTTCAGTGGTGGGTACCCTAGCGGAATTCAAAATTTGCAGCAGATGAAAGTGTTCGATTTGTACTCGAATCATCATTGGGGTGATGTGGGAGTCTTGTTTCCGCAGCTTCGAAATGTAGAGCAAGTTGATTTAAGTTACAATACATTTTTTGGGTCTTTATCATCCATGTCTATTGAGAATGTATCGAGTTTGGCAAATACTGTGCAGGTTATAAATTTGAGTCGCAATAGATTGACTGGTGGATTTTTTGTTGCTGAATCTATTGGTTTGTTTAGGAACTTGAGAGTGGTTGATTTGGGTGAGGAGGTTGTTGAATCTGAAAATTTGTTGAAACTATTGTTTTAATGTGAGTTTTGGTTGAACGTTGCTGAAAAATTGGTGGTTTGGAGGTTGGGTTTTAGCTGCAGACTATGGAAGATGGGATGAAGAGGGGTAATGTTTGAAGGAAGAGGATGAGCTTCAATGGTGGAAGAAGGTGGCTTCATTTCAAAGAAGGTTTAAATTGAGCAACTGTCAATTTAGGGCCTGAAGTCTATAAAATGACCAAAATGCCCTCACTGAATATCACGTGACTAGCACATGGTCGCTTAACGATTTTTTTTTTACGAAAAAATGTCAAAAAGTCCCAAATTTCGGAACATTGACAATCCCCCAACTGACTGGGGCTCCCCTGAAGGACAAATACGTGCCTGCTCCCCCGACCTCTAATGCCTCTCGTTACACCTCAGAATCCAACCATTTGCTTCCCGGCAAGCCCAGCAGCAAATCTCCTCAGTCTAGCTCAACTCAGAACCATTCTAGCACAGCTCGACCCGGGGCCCCAAATTCACCACCAGCTGTTGAGCACATTTGGTGGGATATCTGTGACTTCCCCGACTGCCTCGAGAGGGACTATCAAGATTGGATAAACGAAGATCGTCCTCCCAAAAAGAAGAAAGCCTCTTCTCAGCAAAAGTTGAAAGAAAAATTCGAAGCTGGTTATACCAGTGTGGGGATACTCGGGGAACCTTCAGGAGGATTTGACTACTATGTCATTTACTCTAATGAGCCTAAGGTCCCTTCCTCCACGAAACCGCAGCGCAGATGACTGAGCCCTTTTGAGGCCCGAAATTCAAGTACCAATGAATAGTCTTTTAGTCAACCTTTGTGGGCTCTAGTATTTTTCTCTTTCACCTAAGTCCTTCCTGGACATTTGTCATTTTAGTACATTTTGGACATAGTAGTTAAATGTCTAACTTTTATATATGTCTTTTTTCTTTTCTTGCTAGACTCGAGACATCACTTGCACACCCACTTTACACTTAATTGAAATGGTTTTATCTTAGATGATCACTTGTGCTGCTCAACCACTAATTCTTTGAAATGATTAATATTTAAATTAATCGGAGTGAGAAAATCAATTGATATCCTTCTCAAATTGGGGCTTACCAACTCCCCATCTTGCATCTCATATGCTCACATACCTTTCATCATCCTCATCATCTCGTTGCTCGATGAATTTGCATGGATCTTTTCTCATTTAAAGCTTAAGCAAGCAATGAAGACTTAATTTCGTTTAGGTCATCCGGTAGGGATTGTGGTTGAAGCCGTTCACCCGTAGGGAAAACCTTTACCTCACCCTCACCAAACAATACCCTTTCATTTCAAGATCGGTGTGTTTTGAAACCCGGTTTAGCCATCATTTTTTGCTCCACGCTAAGAGAAGTCCAAGCAAGCCCAAGAAGTTAGCTTCAAGAGTCGGCGATGTGCAAAATATCTCAAGCCATGAAGGAAGGACAAAGATAATCCTCAACTCCTCAGGAGGCCTTCCAAGTTATTAAAAAAAAAAGAGAAAAGGATTTTAAATCCTCACAATTCAGCAAGAATCCTCAACGTCTCAGGAGGCTTTTTAAAAGAAGGACTGTCTATTCTCACAATTCAGCAAAAGTGCTCGACTCCTCAAGAAGCTCTCCAATGATCAAAAAGGAGCCCGAATTCTCGCAAGTTTGCAAAAGTTCTCGATAGCTTGGACTTCCTCTCACCATTACCTTAATCAATCCCAAGCCATCCTCTCAATTTTAGAGGATACTCCCATTTCCTTAATCAATCCCAAGCCATCCTCTCGCTTTTAGAGAATATTCCCATTACCATTACCATTACCCTTGCCTTTGGCCAAAGTCAAAATCTGACCTCTCATTCTTAGAGGCAATCAATCTTTATCGCCGTAGATTTTCTAAACACATCCCTGCAAGCCAACCTCTCATCTTTAGAGGCTTAGTCAGCAAAAAGCCCAGCCGACCTCTCATTTTAAGAGGTCATGATATCCTAAATCACCCGATGGCCGATCGAAGCCCGGAAACCCAGCTACAGTCCCTACCGGATAGTAATTTCATTCTAATATCTTCGAGAGCAAAATCAAATTAATGCTTCATTGCTTGCTTAAATTGGAATCTATCCCATCTTGGTTCAAAATCATCGATCTAAGATTGTGCAAATTCAGTCCATCCATTTGACACTTCATGTGAGCATATTTCATTTCTCTTCGCAAACAATTGCCGTGGATGTCCCACTGGGGCTTCGCATCCGTGTCTTTCGACGACACTCCAGGAGGACATGTTTTTCAATCCTCCAAATCCTCAAAATCCTCAAAGGTCCTCAGATCCGCGAATTTCAACATTCGTTCTCTTTTCAACCGGGATAAGCCCGAACTACGGCGACCTGAGCTCCTCCCAAGGAGGGGAACGTAGGCAACCATAACTAGTCCGGTCGAAATCACAAACAAATCTCAAAAAAAAAATCTGGTCTCATCAAGGACCGTCCCTATACACTTTCTGTCCTTCCGGGCTTGATTCTCGATATCAGTTGGTTTTCTCCTTGTGATTAATCAAAATATTTGTTCATATCAGATTTAGTGTTTGAATAACCCGAACATCAATAAAGGGTTTTAAGCAGCCTTGTGATCATCATGAATAAGACAAGTTTTCAAGTGTCTCGACAAGTCTTCTCTCTCTCCATCATAGGGAAATAGAGCCAAACACTGTCTTCCTGTCAGCAGGGGCTTCCATACACTTTTCCACACCTTGTGATGCTTATACTCTCTCAAAAGAGTCAAACCTAAAGCGAGTGTGTATACACAAAATCGGGATTCATTCCCACTTTTCGAAAGATGTGCCCCTGCACGTAAACATTTCTGAGTCTTGTCCATTGACTGATTGACTAAAGCTTGAAATGATGGGTTGCCTCCGTGGCCACAAGATGACTCTGTCTGCAATAGGGATGCATTGAATCTCTCCAAGCTGGGGATTTTGTTAAGCTGTTCTTTCGTGCTCTCTTACGTATTCTCCGGGTTTGCTTTGCATCATCAACTGGGGCTTCGCCATGGTCACCTCATCAAGATCTGGGGCTTCGCCTAGTCATCTCTTCAAAACCAGGGCATTCTCTGCACGTTCTCTGCTGCTTGCCGTCTCGGGTGCACGACACACCTTATTCTCACCAGCAACAACTCAATCTGCTGCAATTTCTACTCCCGGGAGCATCCCCGACTTGCTTAGACTTCACTATATCATCCATCACTCATACATTTCCCCACCTCATGGGAGAGGGTTCACCCCATCATACATAAACACATACAAACCCTCTCACCACGATGCATCCCCACAAAAATCTCCCAAGGGCTCATGTAGCATGCACAAAACTTGAATCAATAGGAACAATTCTAAGTGATTGAAGATCATAAATCATAATTTCCCTGCCAAAAGCTTAGGCTAAGTGCATCTCCAAAAACAAGTAAATGCATCATATCGCGAACATATGCAGTAATACTCTCATAATCATTTTGGTTCTATGCATGCATCTGTCATCATGAATGTCATATATGCATCTTCCTCTCTACTAACAAATGCAGCAATTCAAACATGAAAGACCAGTTTTCCGTTACGACCTGAAGCCTCTTCGCAGCAAGGATGGTCTCCATCGAAGCGTAATGACAATGACTTCAACAGAATTTCCCAAATAACTGGCAAGACCCTCAAGTCCGCACCAGCTTGACTCAGACGCCTCAAGTCACCACCATCTTGGATTCAGATATATAAATCCCGGTAGTTATCGTAAGCTCGAATCTTCCCCAGCGAGAACACCTTCAAATAGTCTCCCTCAGGTACAAAACCTCAACTTAGGTTCATACTCCTGAACTAAGTCCCCATTTAGGTTCATACTCCTAAACTAAGTCCCCATTTAGGTTCATACTCCTGAACAAAACCTCGATTTAGGATCATACTCCTGAACCAAACCTCGACTTAGGATCATACTCCTGAACTAAGTCCCCATTTAGGTTCATACTCCTGAACCAAACCCCAACTTAGGTTCATACTCCTGAACTAAGTCCCCATTTAGGATCATACTCCTGAACCAAACCTTAACATAGGATCATACTCCTAAACTAAGTCCCCATTTAGGATCATACTCCTGAACCAAACCCCAACTTAGGTTCAAACTCCTGAACTAAGTCCCCATTTAGGATCATACTCATGAACCAAACCTCGACTTAGGATCATACTCTTGAACTAAGTCCCCATTTAGGTTCATACTCCTGAACCAAACCTCAACTTAGGTTCATACTCCTGAACTAAGTCCCCATTTAGGTTCATACTCTTGAACTAAACCTCAACTTAGGTTCATCCTCGACGAAAGCTAACAGAATCCCGTTTCTTTCTACGACAGCAAACGTAAGTCCGATCCCTTCAAACGAAGTCCACCAAAGGACTGTCTATCCCCACAGAGTCCGTCCTCAACGTAAGGATACGAACCGTCAAAAGAGACCATTTCAAAACGGTAAATCCTCATTAGGCAGATACCTCCGGATCATCATTCACTAAGGCTTGAGGCATCTAAACGCTATCACTTCGGTTTAAAACAGCCACACCTTACGAAGATCGTTCCTATACGGCGAAACACGAAAGAAGACTATCCCGATACAGCAAATCATCAAAAGAAGACAGTTTCGACACAAAAGATTGCACACGAAATATGGGGAAAGCGATAAACCGCAATCACCTTTCGATTCGATAAACCGCAATCGTCTCCTGATTCGATAAACCACAATCACCTTTCGATTAGATAAACCGCAATCATCTTCTGATTCGATAAACCGCAATCGTCTTCTGATTCGATAAACTTCAATCACCTTTCGATTCGATAAACCGCAATCACCCTTCAATTCGATAAACCGCAATCACCTTTCGATTCGATAAACCGCAATCGTCTTCTGATTACCGATAAATCGCAATCGACTTCTGATTCGATAAACCGCAATCGCCTTTCGATTCAATAAACCGCAATCGTCTTCTGATTCGATAAACCGCAATCGCCTTTTGATTCAATAAACCGCAATCATCTTCTGATTCGATAAACCGCAATCACCTTTTGATTCGACAAACCGCAATCGTCTTCTGATTTGATAAACCGCAATCACCTTCTGATTCGATAAACCGCAATCATCTTCTGATTCGATAAACCGCAATTGTCTCCCGATTCGATAAACCGCAATCGCCTTTCGATTCGACAAATCGAAATCAACACCAGGTTGGCGCCCCAAAATAGTCACTCTAGGGTCGACGTCTGAAGATAGTCGAAAGACCCGAACTACGTCCAGGCTTGATTCCCATCCGGGATACGTAGGTAGCCTACCATAGATTCAGCCATCAGACCAAAATGGTCATTCCTTTCCCAGCGGTGTGGATATACAACTCTAGCCATCAGACCAAAATGGTCATTTTCTATCCCCAAAGAGAGTTTCTTTCAAGAACCGAGAACTCGCTTACCAGGTTGACACCCCAAAATAGTCACTCTAAGGTCGACGTCTGAAGATAGTTGAAAGACCCGAACTACGACCGGCTTGATTCCTCTTAAGGATACGTAGGAAGCCTACCATAGGTTCAGCCATCCGACCAAAATGGTTATCCTCTTCTCCCCAGCAGTTTGGGACCTCACTTTTATCGACGACCCCACTTCCCTTGGAAGTAGTGTCGCCGAGGGGCTACTGTAAGTGTCCCAATCTGAGCCACCAATATTCCTTCATCCCAATTTAACGTTATTCGCATCAAATAAACATATAAGGGCATTTTGGTCACTTCCCAAGGCAATTTAAGCAAGGAAGGACCTTAAGGGAACAACAAAATTGGATTGGATCTCGCTGGAAAGAGTAATTTCCAAGAAATTGACCAATTTGAATTAATTGCAAACAGCCAAAACTGCTTTTCTGAAGAAGTCAGGCACGCCTTCATCCCAATCCGCGCGGACAGGAATGAGCCTCAGTCTCATCCGCGTGGACAAGAAAGAACCCTAATCCAGCCTATAAATAAGACCCTTCTCTCTCAGTTTAGGGGATCCTTTTTCGAGTTCTACTGTTACATTGCCAAAAACCCCTCCAGAAAACAACCCAAACACTCATCTAAACACTCAATCTAAATACAAAATCCATACAAAATTCTCAAACCCTAAACACAAACCAAGGAAGATAGGGTACAACCATTAGTAAACCCTCCTTCTCATTACCTTAATCTCTCATCTTTAAGCATTCATCTCATGTTTAACATTGTTATCTCATTTTGTTTATTATAAATCTTGCTTAATTATTCATTAAATCTTGTTTTTTATTTGTTACTTGTTAAGCTTACTCCCTCCTTGTCCTTGGATCTAGGAAGATCTCCATGGAGTTCATCTCCATGGATGACCTTCCACAAAGATCTAAATCTTTATGTTCATGTTAATCTTTATGTCTTCTTTCTTTACTAGCACTTGCACCATTTGACCTAAGTATGGTCATCTTGGAGTTTAATCTCCATAGTGATCATCTTAATGGTCAACATCTTATTTTCTTGTGATAACACTCCATTAAAGCCTAAGATCCCCACCTTGGAACAATTTCCATGGATGAAGATCACTAAGGTTCCTAGGTTACAAAAAAGGTGAAGTTGATACATTGAGTTTAAAGATCTCAAGGATGGTCATCTTAATGACCACCTTAGAAATCCACTCTAAAGTTGATACACCTTTAACCTAAAGTCCATTTTCATGCATTAATCTTTATTTTATGTCAAATCCCCCCATTCCAAGCAAGTGAAATGCTTCTAAGTCCTAATGTACCCTCATGATGGCTTGATATAGTAGATCACTACTGATCATGTTCAGTGATCACTAATCAAAGCCTAAGGAAAGTGGGGACAAGCATGGATGCAAAATCCAAAAATTCTCTTATTTGACATTTTCTGTTGCAACTCCAGTTCTGATTCTGTAAATCCAGTTGACTTTCTGGAAATTACAGAATCAGACTGGAAAGCTGCCAAAAATGAACCCTACTGCCTTATCCGCGCGGACAGGATAGAGCCTCGTCCTGATCCACGCGGACATGAATAACACTGGCAGATATTTTTGTTTCCAGTCCTTTTTCACTCACAGAAGCACCCTGTTTTGGTTAATTCCAGTCTTGTCCAGTCAAACTGTTTATTTCCAGAAAATCCCTTTTGCAAAACACACACACACACATATAAAAATGGTTTCAAGTTTGGAAGACTCGTCTACGAGGCATTCCGGGTGAACGTGCTAATCGTTCTTCCTGGAGTGTAACGTGACCTCCGAACCATTTTTCTCTTTTACGGGCTTTTTTTCAAAGTTTTGGCCCCTTAAACTAAAAACGGCGTGGCGACTCCGTTGATTTCTCAAAAAAAAAAATCGGGTACATCACACTTATAACCGGAATCTGCTTCCTGGATTCACAAATACTCCTCGGGATTTCATCAAAACAAGGGCTGCACCAGATTCAGTTCGGGATCTCTTTGGGTGACCGAATCAGATCAGGATTCTAGCCAGCATGCTGGGTTCACAAAAAAATTCTCTGCACCGGGGCTCTCTCAGGCAGAAAGGGATTGTTTGTACATAGGATTTCTATGCAGATTTTGGGGCTTGCTTTACGGTCTCGATCCTTGATGCTAGCTTTACAATTGAGGATTACTCCACTTGGGGCTACTGATTTGAAATGACCTTGAAGCTGGTTGGAAAAACCTGTCATGAGGCTTCCTGTGTCCCGCGACATAACTTGCCACATGCTGTCCTGAGTCGTGTGACAGACTTGGCCAACATCAGACAACAGCAAATTTATTGCACTCTGCACTCACCAGGGCACTCCCCGACTTGCCTACGCTGCAAATACCATCCATCCACTTCTCAAATGCATGGGAGAGGGTTCACTTCACCCCATAATCCATATACACTATCACCACATATACAAACCAATCAAGCCATAAATCCATAAATATACTCAACCATACAATCATCATTCCATTTTCCATTTTCAAAAGATGGACTCGTGCAATAACAAGCTAACAAATAAACAAGTTTAAACTTGTACAAAAAAAATGTTCTAACAAAATAGCTTAGACAAATGAACAAAATGGTGTAATAGAGTGTTTATGTCCTGCAGTGTACAATAAGCAACAAGATCACAATCTGATCAAAGGACTACTCTGACTCATCATCCTCCTCATCATCATCCTTGTCCGCCTCAGACTCATCATCAGGATCGTCTGAAGGAGCATGGTACGCCACAGTCTTCGAGTGATAATAATCATCCGCCTCAGCAATAACAGCATACTCAAGCTCATAAGCATCGGCAGTCTCATCAGCATCAGTCTCCTCATCATCGCTATCATCATCATCGCTGGAGTCAGAAAGAGCCACGGATGGATTCTTTGTCTGAATCCCTGATCCACTGGTGCTTGCATCCAAGGGACTCTTCTTCCTCCTTAGCTGACCAGGTGGGGAGACGTTCACCGAATCCTGGGACCGGCATTGATTCTTCCAAAATCTTATGCCCTTCTGTAGCTTGTTAATTATGCCTACAGCACCGGTGAAAGCTCGAGCATTATGCCTATAAGCCTGGGCTGGTACCTGTTACAAACAGATATAAGAGATTTCAGAATACAGTTCTTGATAACAGAAATGAATGCAAGCAATTCAAAAAAGGCAGAAAATAATACTTACTGATCTCGAGCCCAGTGGGAGCTGCAAACGAGGATGAATCTGGGTCATGTCGATGTGAGCTCGCCGCACATGGCCGCCAACCTGGAAATCAATATATGTCGGGGGCAAAGGAGGTCTCGCCACAAACCCATTCGATGGCCCCGCGCTCGGCCCCGCGCTCTGAGCGTCATAACCCGCTCTGACCTGGGGAGACTGCAACCTCCCAGCAACATATATAGCATAATCTCCCTCATGTGCAAAACGATAGGCTGCCACGCCCACAATCAGATCATCCACATCATCCGGTCGGCGGGGAAGCCACATCCTGTTAGGAGGATCGTCAGGGACTAAAGCATGCATGTTGGGCCCATGCTGCATGTATACCCTCTCTGCCAGGTACAGGGCATCTCCAGTCAAGCCCACCAGTAGTTTGCAGCACCCAGTCAAGTGAATGGCATAATCCAGGTCCTCATCTGGATATCGGTCAGCCCACGGAAACAAGGAGAGGTTGTGGGGAACCCCTCCCAGCAGTGCCATCGTATCGGCATAGGAGGCTGTCATCCTACTCCTCACGCCAGCCACCCGAGTCTGTCTCCGGGCGTCCTTGGTCTAGCGGCGGAGAGCAGGATACATAGTGGCCGGGAACTCATCCCTGATGCTCCAAGAGTAGCCCCCAAATATCTCATATGTCCAGGCCTGAAAAGGATAAGCCATACAGTTCAGAAACAATGATAATAACTGATGATCCAAATGAAGATGCAAAGAAAAGTAAGGGTGAAAAAGCTACCTCAAAGACCATCTGGCAACAGTCAAAAGACTTCGTCTCTCCCCTGATAATGTCATCCAGGGCTAAATACATCTCAGCCAGCCCGGCTTCTCCCCAGGACAAGTTTCCCACGTTCCCCCAGATCCTCAGAGTCTCAAGGAGGGCGGTAAGAGCAGTAGAAGCCCCATATAACATATCAGACAATCCAGCCCAGACAAAGGCTCTAGCCAGCCTCTCAGCCCTGAGCCTGCTATCATCAGAGTCATCGAAAATAGGAGGATAAGCCCGACTCTGCGCCTCTATCATCCCATGGATCTCACCCAGCTCATACCCATTTCCCTTCCTATCTCGAAGGGCGAAGCCAACCAATCCCAACATCTCATCCTCAGCAAGGGGCTCGGGATCAGCGGCAGGCTCAACGGCATATATAGGTTGATCTGTAAATGGCAATCCTGTAATGACTGCAAAGTCATAAGGGGTCACCGTGGCCTCACCCCAAGTGAAATGGAAGGAATGGGTGGTCTCCCACCAGAACTGACGGAAGACCTTCATCAGCTCCACGCTCCTCTGCGTGTCCCCGATGACCTATGCCATATCAATGAAATGACCAAAACCAGTTGCATACACTAAGCCCTTGGGCGAATGCACCTCAGCTGCACTGCCAAGGCTGGCTCCTCCAAAGCCGCCCGATCACCTCGGGTGATCCTCTCGTGTGCAACCCCTGCAGGTAAACACAGCACAAGTATTAAAAACAAATCTCAGTCAACTACATATCATTATGTTTTTGAAAGCATGCTATTTTCTCCGGGTCTGTCCCACCTTTTCAAAAGAAAACTCATTGTTATTCTCTCTGGGTCTGCCCCACCTTTTTAAAACAAAATCATCTCTTCTTTGGGTCCGTCCCAAGTGCTCAAAAATCTTTGGGTCCGTCCCAAGTTTTCACCAGTGTTCTAAAAGACCCCGCCTAAGGGCGCCTAGGCCCCACCTAGGCTCTAGGCTCCTCTCCAACGCCTATTTCTAAGCCCCACCTAGGTCCCTACTAATCCCGACTAGTCCCCGCCTATGCGCTAGGCCCGGCTCCGCCGCCTAGCATCCGCCTAGCGCTTTTTAGAACCTTGGTTTTCACAAAATCATCTCTTCTTTGGGTCCGTCCCAAGTGTTCAAAATGCATTGGGTCCGTCCCAAGTTTTCACAAAATCATCTCTTCTTTGAGTCCGTTCCAAGTGCTCAAAATTCATTGGGTCCGTCCCAAGTTTTCACAAAACCATCTCTTCTTTGGGTCCGTCCCAAGTGTTCAAAAATCTTTGGGTCCGTCCCAAGTTTTCGCAAAATCATTTCTTCTTTGGGTCCGTCCCAAGTGTTCAAAAATCTTTGGGTCCGTCCCAAGTTTTCGCAAAATCATCTCTTCTTTGGGTCCGTCCCAAGTTTTCACAAAATCATCTCTTCTTTGGTTCCGTCCCAAGTGTTCAAAATTCATTGGGTCCATCCCAAGTTTTCACAAAATCATCTCTTCTTTGAGTTCGTTCCAAGTGCTCAAAATTCATTGGGTTTGTCCCAAGTTTTCACAAAATCATCTCTTCTTTGGGTCTGTCCCAAGTGTTCAATAATCTTTGGGTCCGTCCCAAGTTTTCGCAAAATCATTTCTTCTTTGGGTCCGTCCCAAGTGTTCAAAAATCTTTGGGTCCGCCCAAAGTTTTCGCAAAATCATCTCTTCTTTGGGTCCGTCCCAAGTGTTCAAAAATCTTTGGGTCCGTCCCAAGTTTTCGCAAAATCATCTCTTCTTTGGGTCCGTCCCAAGTGTTCAAAAATCTTTGGGTCCGTCTCAAGTTTTCGCAAAATCATTTCTTCTTTGGGTCAGTCCCAAGTATTCAAAAATCTTTTGGTCCGTCCCAAGTTTTCACAAAATCATCTCTTCTTTGGGTCCGTCCCAAGTGTTCAAAAATCTTTGGGTCCGTCCCAAGTCTTCACAAAATCATCTCTTCTTTGGGTCCGTCCCAACTTTCTTTACAAAACAAAATCATGCTCATTTTGGGTCCGTCCCACTTTCTTTACAAAAATCAATCATTGTTCCGGGTCCGTCCCATTTTCTTTATAAAATTACTTTAATTCTTAGTTAAATTCATGCATTTTATCAGTTCAATTCATTGCAACTTCATGTTTTCGTCGATTAACCTAGACATGCAAATTTTTCCAAAATTTCAAATTTCATATCAATGAATAACAAATTTCGCAAGATTCTTACCGCGGATTTTCTGCCCACCGGAGTGTGCCTGTCCACTTGCGGGTAGAATTGTCCTCGCGGAGTGTGAGGAACGAACAGTCGATGGTTCCTCTTGATTTTCTTTCTTCTATCCACTAACTCCGCTTGTTGTTGTGCTTTCTTCGTCGAACGTAGGCGAGGAGGCATGATTTCAATGATTTCACAAGGATTTGAATCGAAACCTAGTTTTCTCTCTTTTTCTCTCCCTTTCTCTTGACAACTATTGAAGTGTTATGTTCCAATTGTCGACTGCTCGACTTAATTAAATCTGTCCGGCTGGTTTATGATGTCCCGCGACAGAGTTTGCCACCTGCTATCCTGTGTCCCGCGACACCTCTTGCCATTTTACTCAAATTTTCCCCTTTGCCCCTGTAGCCTGTTTTACCATTTATGCCCCTGACATTTTTCAATTATATCAAATTTTCCCCTTTGCCCCCGTTGGCCTGCTTTACCATTTTTTCCCCTGGCATTTTCAATCCTAGTTCTCAATAATCAAATTTTCCTCTTTTGCCCCTGTGGCTTATTCTACTCTTTTGCCCCTGTGGCCTATTCTACTGTCTTGCCCCTGTGGCCTGTTTCAGCCTTTTGCCCCTGTGGCCTGTTCTACTGTTTTGTCCCTGTAGTCTGTTTTACCATCTTTGCCCCTCGCATTTTCAATTCTATTTCTCAACAAATTTCGGGTGACTTCCCCACTATAGTCAAATTCCGGGCCACTTCCCCTCAATAGTCAAATTTTGGGTGACTTCCCCACAATAGTCAAAATTTCGGGTGACTTCCCCATAATAGTCAAAATTTCGGGTGACTTCCCCTCAATAGTCAAATTCCAGGCGACTTTCCCTCAATAGTCAAATTTTGGGTGACTTCCCCGCAATAGTCAAATTTCGGGCGACTTCCCCTCAATAGTCAAATTTCGGGTGACTTCCCCATAATAGTCAAAATTTCGGGTGACTTCCCCTCAATAGTCAAATTCCGGGTGACTTCCCCTCAATAGTCAAATTTCGGGCGACATCCCCTCAATAGTCAAATTTCGGGTGACTTCCCCATAATAGTCAAAATTTTGGGCGACTTCCCCTCAATAGTCAAATTTCGGGTGACTTCCCCTCAATAGTCAAATTCCGGGCGACTTCCCCTCAATAGTCAAATTTCAGGCGACTTCTCCCCATTAGTCAAATTTCGGGCGACTTACCCTCAATAGTCACTTCTTCGAACTATGATCTGGCTTGATTCCCTCTTAGGGATACGTAGGAACCCTTTCTTCAAAGGTCCAGCCATTTGACCACTTTGGTCTTTCTCAGGTTTTAGACACCGCACGTTCTCACTTCCTCGAACTACGATCCAGCTTGATTCCCTCTTAGGGATACGTAGAAATCATTTCTCAAAAGGTCCAGCCATTTGACCACTTTGATCTTTCTTTTTCCCTCCAGCCGCTCGTTAGGCTTGGGATCCTTTCTTGTCGACAACCCCACTTCTTCCATAAGTGATGTTGCCGAGGGGCTACTGTGAGTACCCCAATCCAACTCGCGACCCGTACAGTGCCTTTTTACGCAATAAAAGTGCACTAGGGGCGTTTTGGTACATTTTATATTTTATTTCGGAACTTCCGAGGACTTTCTGTAAGTTCTTTAACGAGATAGTACTTATAGGGTATTAATCCAAACTTTTTGACCTATAAGGAATTAATCAAGGAAGGTTCCAGGCAGTTCTTTGGCGCCAAAAGACGGTTATGGCTCCTTCTGTCCCGCGACATATCGTGCCCTTAGAAAAAGGAAGCTTGCTGTCCCGCGACATATCGTGCCACTGGAAAATACAAACGCAAGGTCATGCGACACCCTTGGCCACTCCCATGCAGCTATAAATTGGAGCCTCTTCCTCCCATTTCTGGATCCCTCTTTCCCCACCTTATTGTAACTCTGCCAAAATACTGATGTACACACAGTAAACACACACAATTCTCTCTCTCTCTCATACCAATTCCCCTCTCTCTCATACCAATTCTCTCTCACACAATTCTCCTTCTCACACAATTCAGAGTTAGACATTGCTCCTGAAGCGGATCTCTGAAGGTTCCTATACCTAACGTGGTATAGGAAACGTGGTCTACAAGGGTAACACCCTCTCTCTCTCTCTCTCTCTCTTTTCCTTGCATCTTCATGCAATTTACATGCAATCTCCATGCATAATATGTTAATTAGGCTCAATATGATATAATTGTTGAGTTCTGACCACGATCTCTCTGTTTCAATCTCTGATTCTGCAAATCATTTATGGTTTGATGTTATAAAATGCTACTTTGATGTATTTTTGCTTGTTCATCAAGACGAGTGTGGATCCCTCATATCCACACCCTCTTGAATGATTGATTATTGATATATGTGTTCTCTGAAATGTATCTCTGCTATAATTTGATCTGGATAGTCCTTTGTTTATTCTGCAAGTCAGCTTTGTAAGGTTTCTGCATGTGGCATCCTGTGTCACGTGACACACTCTGTCAGGCTGAGTCCTGTGTCACGCGACACACTTAGCCAGGCTCTGTCCTGTGTCACGCGACACAGTTAGCCATTCTGCAGA
Organism: Adenophora triphylla var. japonica; assembly: GCA_022495995.1. Taxonomy (NCBI): domain Eukaryota; kingdom Viridiplantae; phylum Streptophyta; class Magnoliopsida; order Asterales; family Campanulaceae; genus Adenophora; species Adenophora triphylla. The sequence goes on along the minus strand of JAFEMH010001240.1, from coordinate 406,332 downwards.
AGTTCCTCTTTCAATTGTAATTTGTTCTCAGCTTTTGTATCTCGGGATGTGGCCCCCCGCTCAAAGTGGTTCACAAGATGTAATCATCTCATATTATCAATAAAAATGCAATTACTCTATTTTGTCTCACACATGGCACACACTTGATGAATGTAATGGATGTTAGATTAGAAAGACTCGTTGCGAGGCGTTTTGGGTGAACTTCTTGTTCTTCCTAAAACGTAACCTGACCCCCGAACCCACATTTATCTTTTCAAAAGGTTTTTCAAAGTTTTCCTATAAAAATGGAGTGGCGACTCTCAAATTTTTTATCGCGTACGTTCAGCAGTAGGCACTCAAAATTGCCACAACTGGCAATTAGGCAAATCCAGTTGACATTGGATCTTGCCAACCCAAACAGATAAATCGGCCATATCCATGGAATCCCCGACAGTACGTACCTTTTCCTTGATTCCTTCCTCGTTTCCCAATTGTGTGCATTGACCTACTAACCGTGGCTTGCCCAGTTCAACTACACCTTGAGTAACTTGTTGGTCCACCTGTTTGTCAACCACCCCACACGAAGCCTTGCAACATGTTTCCTTCACATGTGTCTCTATCATACCCTCTGTTGTACGATGCTCGATACCCAAACCCAAAAATGTAGAACCTTGGAGGACGTAAAAGGAATCTTGTTTTACCTCTTTCAGAATTACATTCAAACCCATGCAGACATTTACTATTCCACCTTCACCTTTGAAATTGTATCCCATCTTGTTTAGTCAACTAAGCAATGACCAAATACATTCTATAATCTAATGCATGAATTCTTGATCATAAGAATTTACAACTATGCAAACCCTAGATCTAGAAAAAAAGAGAGACAAGAAAACACTTGGAACACCTAGAATTATTGATCTCTATCACACTAAGAATTACATCATAAAAACTGCTAGGGAATAGAGCGTATTTATACTGCCTATTCCTAACCATGCAAGGTTTTCTAACCCTGCACAAAGCTTCCACTGATCAGGCCCAAATCGGGGTACCGCGCGATCGCCTCAAAGGGGGAGTGTGATCGAGCCCTTTAGGCAGTAACTCCGCGGGATCGCCCCCTTGGCTAGGCGCGGTCGCCCCCTTCGGTCTGTCACAGAAATTAATGATTTGCCCTTTGTTCAATCCTTTAAGTTGTTCCCAATTTAGATGGCATCAAACCCAACATTATTCTTCCCTTTTCTCTTTCTTATTCTTCTTCGTCTTTTTCTTATCCTTCTCCTTCTCCTTCTACTTCTTCTTCTGCTCTTTCTCCTTATCCATATATCCCTACCCCTTCTTCTTATTATTATTCTTTCCTTTTTCTTCTCCCCCTTCTTCTCTCTTATCTTTTCTCTCCATTCCCTTTCTTTTTCTTCCTCTTCTTCTTCCCCATCCCCTTCTTCTTCTTTTCTTTCCCTTCTTCATTCTGTTTCTTCTCCCCCTTCTTCTTCTACTTATTATTTTCTCGCTTTTTCTTCTTCCTTTTCTTCTTGTTTCTCTTTTTCTTCCTCTTCTTATTATTCTTCATTCTCCTCTTCTTCGTCCTCTTCTTCTACTACTTCTTTTTTTTTTCCTTCTTCTTCCCTTTTGTCTTCCTATTCTTCTTTCACTTCTTCCTCCTCTTCTTCCTTGAGTGGTAGAAAGAGAAAGGGGATGCATGAGGGATGGGGAGCATAGATTGGGAGGAGTGAAAAGGGTAGGGGAGAATAGAGGAAGGAGATGTAGGGTTCGACATTATTTTCCTATTTGTTCTCTGTGCATATTATTTTAAGGATGTATGCCTCCATTGTTGCAGAATGGTTTGAAGGTGTGTGGTTTGGGTGTTCTATTTTCAATTTTGGTCAATGCCCGCTTGAGCTCGTTGACCAACACGGACCTTGGGAAGGGGTCGAGTCGGGGTCGATACTTTGGCCATCGTGAAGCACAGCAATTCAACTGAGGTTTTTTGGAGATTGACATGTATATATAATATTTAAAAGCAGAGTACAACGCAAAGCGACCATGGCTTTATGACGTGAAAGGGGTAGTTATGTCATCTAGATAAAATATAAATGGTTTCCGGATCCTATGGTAATATTATAAACATGTGATTAGCTAATCAATTTTCAGAATGCCTGTCCTATAAATGGTTGATTCGATTAGGATGAAGGAACTAGCGGTAATAATCCCTATTTTCAATTGGGAAGAATGTTTTTATTTGAAAACGGATACATAGTAATATTTAATACTTCATGCGTTCCAAAATGATTTTTTATTAATATTTATCAATATAAAAATGGTATTTATTTTTAAATTTAATGAAAAATATGTAAATATTCTTGCTAAACATCTTCATACTTTTTAATTTTATAAGTATATAATGAATAATGGAAATAAATTGGTAAAAATCATAAAGGGATAAAGTTTTAGAAATTATAAATTCATTTTAGGGATAGTTTTTTATTTTTTTTTTTTTGGAAAATGAATATTCAATTTGGAATGCAGAGGATACTTATTATAATTATTACTTTTTTATTTTATTTTTTGAGCAAACAACAATTTTTTTTAATTGGATATTTTATTAATGAATTGGCTTAATATATTATAAAAGTGGTACTTGAAAGTGATAGAAATTGTATTTGGGAGGGTTTGAACCCCTTAGCTCGCTTGATCTAACTCTTTGACAGCAAAGGACACATTCAACACAGTCCAGAAAGACTGGTGGCTCTCCCCAAATATCAATAATAGTTTCATCTCCATACAACAATGTTCGTACGAGTCACTAACTAGTTAGTCTAAAAAATGTAGTTTTAAAATTTAAAGGGCTAAAAAGTTAAATTCTTTTAATCATTTATCAAAATAAGAAAAACAACCAAATCCAACCATTATGCCCATCATTTAATGGTACTTACACCTAATGGGATTCTACATATTTTGTCTATACTTTAACATTATTAAATGATTATAACACATGAATTAAATAATACATATTAATTAATCCATGTTCTAACACTCCCTACCTCCCACCCAGCTCATTTCCCAAATACGACCCCATCCAATCCCAACATTGTGTGCACGTATACACGTCGTGTGTTGAAATTCGGAAAAATTCCCCAATGACCTCTTTGTCCAGATTTTATTCATTTTTTATTCTCCTGAAATCATAATTCCATATACATCCCCACCTCCATTGACAGGTCAAATAAAACCCCTAAATACCGAAATTACCACCACCCCTCAAACAAAACCCACCCCTCCCCTCCTTCTTATCACACTTATACTAGAAAACACACACACACACTCGCTCCTCTCTCTCAACCTACTGCCCCGTTCTCCGGCCGGCAAACTTCCTCGGCTCCTCACCTATCTCCGACCACTGTCTCCCTCTCCAACGCTCCTTTCCCCGACCTCGCACCTACCATCGTCAAGCCATCACCTCCGGCCTCACTTTCTCCATCTCAAGTCGTGGTTCTCCGTTTATGGTCGTGGTTCTCCATTTCTGGTCGTGGTTCTCCGGCTAAACACACTCTCTCTCTCTCTAAAACTTTATGTGGCTCCTCTTCATCTTCTCCGGCTTCACCACATCGCAAACATTCCTCTCTCACTCCGATCTTCGACGTTTCTCTCCATTTCTGGCTAGATTTACAATATCTCCGGCCAGATCTACATTATTCTGGTTAGATCTACATTATTTTCGGCTAAAGCAGCGATGATCGGTGGGAAATTTACGTCTTGATGGTGCTACCTCGCCTGAAGCAAAATCATAAAACCATAGATATAAAGTTGAAATACCAATGAATGAAGACGTTGGCCGGAAGAACAAGCCAGGAAAGCTAGCTTTTAATTTTTATTATTATTATTATTATTATTATTATTATTATTATTATTATTATTATTATTATTATTATTATTATTTATTTATTTTATTTTTATTTTAGTTTAGTTTTGGGGAGGGGAGGGGAGAGAGGCAAGGGGAACCGAGAATATGACCATACAGGCTGAAGGAGAGTCAATCACTATGTTTCTTCTAGTACCTAGAACTCTTTGAAGGAGATGTTCCTTTCAACTTGAATTTCCATGATGAGATTCAACTTGAATTTCCATGATGAGATAAGGGTGTGTGGTAAGATGTTAGTACTTGATCAGACAATTCTCTACATTATTATTATTTTAGTTGAAAAAAATTGTCTTATAAGTCAATTATAAGAGACAAGTAGTTAAAAAAGTAAAGTTGGTCTTATAATTTAGCTATAAGAGTGGTAATGTGTAAATTATGAGATTAATTCGTTGTTATTATTGAATTTTTTCGATTTTTTTTGTTAAAAAAATTGTCTTATAAGTCAATTATAATCGATGAATTAGTCTTTATAAGTCACTTATAAGAGTTATAATGTGTAAATTATGAGATTAATTAGTCGTTATTATTGAAATTTTTTATTTTTTTTTTTGTTAAAAAATTTGTCTAATAACTGAATTATAAGAGATGGGTCTTATAATTCAGTATAAAAGTTTTAATATATAAATTATCAGTTTATTCAAGGCTATTATTGGAATTTTTGGTTTTTTGGTTGAATTTTTTTTATTTATAACTGAATTATAAGAAGTGAATTGATTTTATAGTTCAACTGCTTTAAGAGTTGCATCGGAGTGAGATGGCAATTTTGTAAATAAATGCCTTGAGTGGCATTTCAAATAAGTGACTTAACATTTTGGAATTTTGGTAAATAAGTGACTTAATTAGGAGTAGGTCTCCGGAGAAACGCGTTTCTCCATAAGTTATGGAGAAACGTGTTTTTTAATATCCAGAACTACCAAATTGAATATCCAGAAACACACAATTGACCATGTCCAGAAACTATAAAATGAGTGTCCAGAAACCTTCAAATGTATATCCAGAAACCATCAAATGAATATCCAGAAACATTCAAAATGAATAAGAAACCTTCAAAATGAATATCCAGAAACTTTAAACTGGCAATCCAGAAATGTGTTAGGTGCATATCCAGAAGTATGTGAATGTATATCCAGAAATGTGTTAGGTGCATATCCAGAAATTGCTTATTGAAGGTTTCTGGATATCCAGAAACCTTCAAATGTATATCCAGAAACCATCAAATGAATATCCAGAAACATTTTGAAGGTTTCTGGATATTAAAAAACCCGTTTCTCCATATAGTAAGGAGAAACGCGTTTCTTCTTAGATTTTACGCTTAATTAGAGTGTAATAATGTGAAAAAATATAAATAAAAATGAAGTGTTTATGAAAAGGCTAAGAACTGTTGTGATGATCTGAAAAATACAGTGATTAATTTGTAATATTTGAGACAGAAGTGATCAGATGAAAACTATTTTGAGTCCAATGAATGAATGATCTAAAATGTCAGAAAGTCTAGTGACCAATATATAATTTAAAAAATTCATGTAGCTAAAATATAGTTTTCAATTTTAGTCTTTGGTTCGACGAAAGATGCTTGCAAAGAAATAAGGGAATTTATGTCTTTGTCTTACACAGAGGGTTGTATGGGGAATTATCAAATTGTTATTTCCTAAATTGGATTTAAATCTCGCCTAAAAGACCCTAGAGAAAATCGTCCGTTCAAATTCACCTCGAAATCTAGAGGTGGGTTGTGTTGTAATAGTTGACAAATCGAGTGTTGTTCTGTTCTTATTTATTTTAGACTTCATTTGAATTGAGATATGGGTTTGTATGTGTTCTAAACCACCTCTAAACGCGGAGTTTCGGGTGATTCTAGATGTTGGAATTGGAGCTACTCCTCCCCGAGTTTGTTCCTCCTTTCTGTGACAATCCATGATTGGCCAGTTCCTCCTTTCTGCGACAGTTCACAATTCGATACGTCCCCTGTTGAGTTTGTTCCTCCTTTCTGCGACAATCCAGGATTAGCGATACGTCCCCCTGTTGAGTTAGTTCCTCCTTTCTGCGACAATCTAGGATTAGCTAGTTCCTCCTTTCTGCGACAATCCAGTATTGGATACGTCCCCCTCCCCCTGTTATTGGGTTGCGACTCACACAAATTCAAATTAGGGTTAATGACAATTTAGGGCCTGAAGTATACGGGCGGTACCACATTGGGGCCTGAAGTCTTAAAACTATCAATTTAGGGCCCAAACTTACAATTTTGATCAATTTGAGGCTTTTTGACGTTTTCTGTCAAAAAAAAAAAAACCGTTAAGTGACCATGTGCGAGTCACGTGACATTCAGTGAGGGCATTTTGATCATTTCATAGACTTCAGGCCCTAAATTGACAGCTGCCCAATATAAACCTTCTTTGAAATGACCAAAATGCCCAATTTTTTAATATTTATTTTCTCTTGAAAACAATTAATTATTTATCATCTTCCTCTTTAATTTGGCCTTCCATAAAAACCCCCTTCTCCGGCCGCCATCTTTCCCCCTACTCCGGCTGCCACTCACCCCATTTGCACACACAAACACACATAATATGCAGACTATGGAAGATGGGATGAAGAGGGGTAATCAACTCACTGGTCGGCTCCCGCCGGCGCTCGGCTCAATGTCTTCGTTACAGTACTTGGATCTATCGAATAATCAGTTCTACGGACCGATTCCGGTGAAGTTTAACGATTTGTGGGGCTTGCATTATCTCAATTTGTCCAGGAACAATTTCAGTGGTGGGTACCCTAGCGGAATTCAAAATTTGCAGCAGATGAAAGTGTTCGATTTGTACTCGAATCAGCTTTGGGGTGATGTGGGAGTCTTGTTTCCTGCACTTCGAAATGTAGAGCAAGTTGATTTAAGTTACAATACATTTTTGGGTCTTTATCATCCATGTCTATTGAGAATGTATCGAGTTTGGCAAATCTTTTGTGCGAGGTTATAAATTTGAGTCGCAATAGATTGACTGGTGGATTTTTTGTTGCTGAATCTATTGATTTGTTTAGGAACTTGAGAGTGGTTGATTTGGGTGAGGAGGTTGTTGAATCTGAAAATTTGTTGAAACTAATGTTTTAATGTGAGTTTTGGTTGAACGTTGCTGAAAAATTGGTGGTTTGGAGATTGGGTTTTAGCTGCAGACTATGAAAGATGGGATGAAGAGGGGTAATGTTTGAAGGAAGAGGATGAGCTTCAATGGTGGAAGAAGGTGGCTTCATTTCAAAGAAGGTTTAAATTGAGCAACTGTCAATTTAGGGCCTGAAATCTATAAAATCTGAAATCTATAAAATGACCAAAATGTCCTCACTAAATATCACGTGACTCGCATATGGTCGCTTAATGGGTTTTTTTTTTTACGAAAAACGTCAAAAAGTCCCAAATTGATCAAAATTGTAAATTTGGAACCTAAATTGATAGTTTTAAGACTTCAGACCCCAACGTGGTATCGCATGTATACTTCAGACCCTAAATTGTCATTAACCCTTCAAATTAACATCCACAATTTTTTTAAAAAGAGGAAATATCATAGGCACCCTGTAACGTTTGAAATGCATTTTAAGAGCCACAAACACAGATTAACATGAAAAACAACTGAGTAAAGAATTTAGCTTCACCGAATACAGTGATCTTCCAAAGCTAACAATGAATATACGTACTACAAAAAAAAACAAGGTATAATCCGTTGAGCATTGCCAACAATGACAAATTCGCTCTTATACGAACAAAATATCCCCCCAATCACAAGGGGAACACTTTTTGGGACTCATAAATCCTCTACGTTTTAGTAAATTATTCAAATGAGTAAAACCTACTCAATTAAATCTTCAAATTCAACTTGAAAAAAAAAAAAACAAAAGTTTTTTCATCACCATCTAAAACTAAATTAGCCACCACCGGAACCATACTTCTTTCCAAAGACAATAACCTGAAGTTTGTCGTAACCAGCAAGCACACCAGCACCAGCAACAGCACGGAGGATGTTGGCTCCGGCGCCCTTGAACAAAGATTTGGCACCCTCGTTCTTTAGGATTTGAGAGAATGCATCAAAGGAACTCTTGTACTTTACGGCCTCGCCAGATGTCATCATCATTCTTCTACGGACTGTGTCAATTGGGTATGAGGCAAGCCCAGCACCATTTGTGATGAGCCAACCGAGAGCAAAGCTAGCAAAGAAACTATCCTGTAGTGTCATCAAAAACATTCAATCAAGCATCTGTCAGTTGTCTAACATCCGAAATCTCCTCTTAATACAAGTGGGGAGGTAGAGAAATGAAAAACATACTACTCCGTCCCTAAAATGTCAATTATCAAGAAATCTTCTTCCCAAATGAATGTCATTTTTATAAAAAAAAAAATGTCCCTAATTGTCTTTTTACCAAAAAATAATCAATAGTCATTTTATAATTGCAAAACTAAATGTTTAGAAAGTGGACAACAAGAATATTTATTCATCTTTGCCTTTTCAGAATGTCCCTCAAAGTGGAATTCGGACATCATTTAGGACGGAGGGAGCAACAGTATTTGCTATTGAGATAATGATAAGACAAATTAAAGTAGAACATCAAATGTTGAATTACTTTTACTCCCTTTTTCTCATAATGATAGTCTCATTTGACCATCCTAACATTTTAATTTCAAGCGTTACTCTTAATGAGATATTGAGATTTACTTATTACTCTATCACTCTCTCTCTCTCTGCTTTTCCTTGGTTGACTCTTATCCTCTCCTCTCTGTCTCTTCTTCTTTGGTTGGCAATTTAGGAAGTTCAATATTTTAAACTAACAATTTTGGAAATGAGAAAATCTTTTTGGGACAAACAAAAATGGTACATGGGAACATCCATATGGGAGGGAGTACTATAAACAAGATATTGAATGATTAGTGCATTTGAGCTTAAGAAGAAGAGTAATGAGAGTGCTAATATTAACGAGAGTGCTAATATAAAAATGCACTTTGTATCGTGAAATAAATGGGAAAGACCAGCAAATAAAAAGAAATATACTGACCTGCAAAGTTCCAGTGAGGAGCACTGGCTTCAGGGAATCGTACATTCCGAAGTACAAACCACGGTACACAATGATACCAACACATGAAATGTTGAATCCACGATAGAGACCAGCAACACCATCTGAAGCCAAAGTTTTCTTGTAGACATCAACCAAACCATTGAACTGTCTCTCTCCTCCCTTCTTTGCAGACTTGGCATCATTAGCTAGACGGGTACGAGCATAATCCAAAGAGTACACAAAGAGTAAGGACGAAGCACCAGCGGCACCACCAGATCCCAAGTTACCAGCAAACCATTTCCAGTAGCCATCACGATCTTTCTTGAAGTTAAACAACCTCTTGAAATAATCCTTGAAAGCAAAGTTCAAGGCCTGTTGAAAATTGCAGTCATTGATTAGTAAAAAGTGGTTCAGTTACAAATAAAATATGAAAGAAACACATGTAACAAAAAAATGGAAAACACTGTTGATGCAGACGAACCTGAGTGGGGAAGTAACGGATGACATTAGCTGTGTTTCCTCTCCAGAGAGACATAAATCCTTCATCCTTAATAGTCCTCTTAAAACATTCACCTACACCCTTGTATGGTTCAGCAAGCCTGCCAGTCTTTATCATTTCATCTTGGTTTTGAATCAAAAGTTTCACACGCTCAATAGGAGCAGCAGCAGTTTTGGACACTGCAGCTGAAACTCCACCCATAAGAAAATCGATGGCAAAACCTGCCAATCCTTTCTCTGAGGGAGCTTGGACAAAAACTGGTGAAGCATTAGCTGCTACCAACGACTGTGACAATGGATACTGGAATCCAGCATTGGTATAATTCCCATATGTGAATTGCCTTTGATATGTGGCCGGCCTTTGGAAAGCACCATAGCGAGCGCGGACATCTTGTGAAAGGGTGGTGCTGATGTGTAGCTGGCTAGCCACCTTATTGGCAACTGCTGGGTGCTGACATTGATCAGCCATTGCGTTTCAGATTGCCCCTGCACATACATGTAAACATGGTTAGTGAAGGCCTTAATCAATTATGGTAATAATAGGGCCTAAACATTACTTTTTGCTAGCACTTTTGCTAAATACTATTCCTCTAATCATAACTCCTATTGAAGATTTAGAATTGAGTCAATGAAATAAATCAGTACTATCATATCAACCAAGGAGAAACATGGCATATGGATATTGAAAACAAATGTAATCAATAAAACAGCAACAAAGACTTGGTGCCAAAATTGTTTAGACTCGCCTAACATGAATAGTCATATAGAATCGTCAAAACTTGCTGAAAAATGGACTTTCATTCAGGACAAAGGGGAGTATCTTATTATTCATATATTTTAGTGAGAAGAAAGAGATAGAGTTATCATTCCAGAATACTGATACCAAAAGATCAAACACCCTCCATGTGAGTCTAATTTTAGAATTTAAGTTAAATTTCAAAAAAAAAAAAATTAGAAAAAATCAATTTATAAATACTTTTGTAGCATACACACATAAATGCCCTTAAAGTTCTCTTGACATACTCCCTCCGTCCCATAAGTCTTAAGAAAACTTTCCATTTTGGGCGTCTCAAAAGTCTTAAGAATTCCCAAAATGGAAACCTTAAATCACTATTCTCTCCACTCATTCTCTCTCCTACATTATTTTAATACTCACAACACATTATAATTTACTATTCCCTCCACTCATTCTCTCTCCTATTTAATTTTTCACACTCACAACACTTCTTCCACTCATTCTCTCTCCTAATACTATAATAATATTCCTTAATTCCCGTGCCAAATAGAATCTTCTTAAGCCCATTGGGACGGAGGGAGTATGACATTGTGATTGTAACTTGCAAGTGTATGTTAGCAGATGGTGATTGACAAGAAGGATTTTGTAACTTCACGGAGAAATTAAAAAAATGACAATAATGAAGGAACAACTTCTTTATTGAAAAAATGGTCACTCTATTATTAACCCCACATTACAAAGTCAAAAGGATGTTAGAAATTAAGATAATATTTGAGAATTTAAAGTTCAGATTTATAAAGGATACATCTAAAAACATATGAAAATTTTATAAGCATTAACAAAAAAATGTGACAAAAGGACAGGACTCTATTGAAACCACAAAATCTTGATATACACCAAGAAAAAAGGATAGCATACCTGTCCATGCATCAAAATAAACATTACTCATAACAAATGTATAATTGAGGTGACAGATTCCATTGCTTTTTCTCCATTTTCAGATATGCAGTTATCTCTTAAGCTCGAACTCTTTGGTTTACCATGCCGTACCCATGTCGAACACTCCTATTTTAGTCTTGTTGACAAGGGTTCGGCGGGGTAAACCATGTCCGAGCATCATAGGCAGTTATCAATTATCCTCCCTAAGTTCGAACTAAGTATCCAAACGCTTTCAGTCCAACTCATCAGGCTCAGAGAATTAAACATGACCTCATCAGAATGAGGAGTTCAGATCTAAAATTCAGGTCATTTTCAGCAAGTGTAAGGATTTACGCATACAAAAACACACAAAAGATCCCATAACACTTCTAAGAATTCATTCACAAAGCACAAACAATCGACAGGAAATTCCTCAAGCAGCAACCATATACAAAAACAAGAAAACAGAATTGCCAACGATTATAACATAAATGATAAATTCTCACAAAAATAGAACATTTTGAAATTACAACCTTTGGAGCTAGATCTAAAGCCAATGTGTAAGAAATGAAAAATCAGCAACAGAAACCAAAGTCAATCCAATAACACTACATCAATAGTACAAAGATCTAATAAATTCACACAAAACACACAGATCTAAATACTCAACAAACCTGATACACAAAAGTAAGATCTAAAACGGTAAAACACGATTAACAACTGAAAGGCTAGAAATGATAGAAAAACAGAGAGATTTAAACAAAACAAAATTTAATTTCGAGACTGGATAGATCGAAGTAATTCGGACCAAGCAGATTCGGTCGTCGGAGTTAGAGGGGTTACCTGCGTTCAGGTCGCCTGAAAATACGCGACGGTGCGGCGGAGAGAAGAACGAGGAGATAGAGAGCACGCAGCAGGAGGAAGAAAAGAGGGTTTAGAATAGCCGGTTGAATTGCTTCTATATAGCTGACCTATGGTGAGATATTCTATGCACTGGAAATGTTTTCCCTACTTCGCGGTGTAGTGGTTTAACGTGGAATGTTGTTTTGGTGCAATTATTATTAGAATAAAAATATACTCCCTCCTTCCCATATTACCTTACTCATTTTGTTATTTTGGGCGTTCTACTTTAAATTTTCACTTTCCTAAAAAGAAAATTTTTAATACTTCTTTATTTTATTTATGGTATGACGGGATTACATTTTTCTTTTGCGGATTTTGCAAAGGAAATGTAACCCCATCACATCGTGATCATGATTTGATATCGATATCACAGGAAACCACCTCATTCTCAAATCGCTAGATTAAATTTTGGTTGAAATATTAGATTGTAGAAAAAAATGCTTCTAGTAGTTGGTCTAGCTTGCTACTTTTAGTAGTTTCCTTGTTGGTGATTTTAGTGTCATCAACTATTTTATTGTAATGGTGATTTACTATAGATCAATGTGATTCGTAGTAGACTCGAATACGAGTAAGGAAAAGTGTGGAATACACACTCGTTTGAGCTAAAACGAAATCAACCTCGATAAAGAAGTAAAAGTTAAAGGGTAACACATTTTGCTGATGTGCTCGGTCGAGCAGAGTCCTTGACTCGGCCGAGCAGAGCATAGCAGATTGTCCAAGTTTCTGGACAGCCTTGCTCGGTCGAGGCATATGCCTTGCTCGGCCGAGCAGTATGATTGACACGGCCGTGCAGTTCAAAAGACACGGCCGTGCAGCTGGACAAAATGTCTTTGGACATCTTTGCTCGGCCGAGCGAGTCCCTTGACTCGGCCGAGCAGTTCCTGAACTGGTGTCATTTCAAAATGAAAAGACACATTGCTTGGCTAAAGTCATGTCTTTTGATTGTACCCTTTATCTGATGCCTCTCCATCTGTTTAAATACAAAAGTTTGATCTCTTTTGTAACACATATAAAATACAAGAGTGATACAACAACAACGAAAGCACAATCAATTCTCAAGTTTAGATTTGTCTTCTTTGCCTAGAAATAAATTGCGTGATTGTCTTATCCCAATAAAGATTTTGTGTAATCCAGGCATTAAGGGTCGAAATACTTTATTCGAAAAGTGAATTATACACGATCCAATCATATATCCAGCCTTGTTATCAAGATCAAGACCCTATATTCCCCTACAAACGAATAAAGTATTTGATGATACTCATGGTTGGTGGAAGTACTGTGAAGGAGATGACGACTAAGCTTGGAAAGTTAGACAAATTTGAAGGACAAGATTTCAGGCGTTGGCAAAAGAAGATGCACTTCCTTTTAACAACGTTAAAAGTGGTGTATGTTCTGTCTACCCCAATTCCAGAACTGTTGGAGAATGACAACTTGGAAGCAATTAGACGAAGATCAAAGTGGGAAAACGATGACTACATCTGCAGAGGACACATATTAAACGGTATGTCTGATTCTTTATTTGATATTTATCAAAATGAGAAATCTGCAAAAGAGTTATGGGATTCTCTTGAATCCAAGTACATGGCAGAAGACGCTTCTAGTAAGAAGTTTCATGTAAGTAATTTTAATAATAACAAGATGGTCGATTCAAGGCCTGTCATGGAACAATTCAATGAACTCCTTAGAATCCTTGGACAATATACACAACATGGGCTGAAAATGGATGAGTCAATATCTGTTTCAAGTGTGATTGATAAGTTGCCTCCCTCCTGGAAGGATTTTAAACACGCTTTGAAACATGGTAAAGACGATCTGTCTTTGGTTCTACTTGGTAGTCACTTGCGCATAGAGGAATCTCTTTGGGCGCAAGAGAATGACAAAGACAAAGAAAAAGAAGTTGTTGGACCCTAGATAAATATGATTGATGAGGGTGGAAACAATAAAAACAAAGGAAAGAAACGTAGTTTCAAAGACAATGGTTCTGGTCCCAACAAGAAGCCTAAATTGGCATGTTGAAAGTGTGGCAAAACTGGTCACTTTAAGAAGGATTGTCGTGTTGGAAACAACAAGAATGGCGCAAGCACCAGTGGTTCGGGAAAGGGGTCTAAGGACCATTCTCAAAACCAATGTCAGAATTTAATACTTAGTTGGAACAGATTTATTAAAAATTCTGTTTCACTAATTTCTGAAGCATTTTATGTGCAGGATGATGTTATTGCGTGGTGGATTGATTCCGGTGCCACAACTCATGTTTGTAAAGATCGTTGTTGGTTTAAGACATATGAACCAATGGAAGACGGATCTGTCCTTTACATGGGTGATAACCATTCCGCTCCTATTCAAGGAAAAGGAAGTGTGGTGTTGGAATTCAGTTCGGGAAAAACTATTTCTTTGTTTAATGTATTGTATGTACCTAAACTTCGTAAGAATTTAATTTCTGGTCCTGTATTGAACAAGTGTGGATACAAACAAGTGTCTGAATTCGATAAGTATATCTTATCGAAGTCGGTTATATTTGTAGGATTTGGTTATTATAATAATGGGATGTTTATGTTGAATTTAAATAAAATTCCTGTTAACTCTAGTTCTGTTTATATGACTTCTTCTGTTGTTATCAATTCTTCATTATGGCATGCTCGATGGAAAATGTAATATTTCAAAAGGCTTTCAATTCTTAATGTAAGATTATCCCATTTTGAATATAGTCACCATCATTAGATGCGTTGTGAGTTTGTTCAAATGCATAACCACGCATTTAAAAATGTGTTGTGAGTATGCGGATCTACTTGCTTTGGTTGAATATCGATTCACCATTAAGTTAAGAATTGATAAGTATTTCGGCTGAATCTCAAATGAATGATCATTTGATTGAGGCACCAAGTGAGACTCCCGAACCTCGTAAAAGTAAAAGAGCAAGAAAAGCTAAATCATATGGTTCTGATTTTCAACTATATTTAGTTATGGGATCAGGAGATCAAATTGAATCTCAATACTCTTACTGTTATAGTATAGAGGAGGATCCAAGAACTTATGATGAAGCAATAAAATCTCGAGATGCTGGTTTTTGGAAAGAAGCAATCGATGATGAGATTAGTTCTATTATGGAAAATAATACATGGGTCTTGTCTGATTTACCACCAGACTGTAAACCTTTAGGGTGCAAATGGATCTTCAAAAAGAAGATGAAAGTCGATGAAACAATTGACAAGTTTAAAGCTCGATTGGTAATCCAAGGCTATAGACAAAAGGAAGGGATCGATTACTTCGATACCTATGCACCGGTTGCTCGTATCACTACTATTAGATTACTGATAGCTTTGGCAGCTATTCAGAATCTATTGACCCATCAAATGGATGTCAAAACAGCATTTTTAAATGGTGATTTGGAAGAAGAAGTGTATATGAAACAACTTGAAGGATTTGTTATGCCAGGTAATGAGCATAAGGTATGTAAGTTAATTAAGTCATTGTGTGGGTTGGGCTGAAGCAAGCACCTAAGCAGTGGCATCAAAAATTTGATGAGGTTGTTTTGTCGAATGGTTTTGTATTAAATCAATCCGACAAATGTGTATATAGCAGATTTGATGAATCCGGTAAATGTGTAATCATCTGCCTATATGTAGATGACATGTTGATTTTTGGTACAGACCAAAATGTAGTTGATAAAACTAAGAAGTTTTTGTCATCAAAGTTCTCTATGAAGGACATGGGAGAAGCCGATGTAATTCTTGGTATAAAGATTAAACGGATGAACAAAGGAATTGCAATTACACAATCTCATTATATTGAGAAAATTCTCAAGAGGTTTAATTGTAATGATTGTTCTAAAGTTAGTACTCCCATGGATTCAACTGAGAAACTTGTGTCAAACACTGGTAAACCTGTGTCACAGCTCGAATGCTCAAAAGCCATAGGCAGTTTGATGTATGCTATGACGGGCACTCTCGAATGCTCAAAAGCCATAGGCAGTTTGATGTATGCTATGACGGGCACTCGACCTGTTATTACTTATGTAGTTGGAAGATTGAGCAGGTTCACTAGTATGTCTATTGTTTTTTTCTTGATTAAAACCAAAATAAAAACGTAAAGCCGAATGCACCAAAGCATCCCCGAGCAGCACCAAAGCATCCCGAGCAGCGAGGTTTCTTGATCGATAACATGATTTAAAAAATGTATTTGAACACACTCCCACGTAGATGAATTCCATCAATCTTAATGTACACATTCTCATTTGTTCCATTACAAAGATGTTGCTTCTACTTAAGTTTTATTCCTTTACTGTTCATTTTTACCCTCTGCAGATGCTGTCTCAGAATGTACACAACTAATACAACGGCGCTATCACGGAAGCCGCAGCTACAAGCTCATATCCGCGGGCAAGCTCATCTCAAGAAAATATAAGCTGCAATAACAAAAAACAAAAAGTGCGGTAAGGTCGAGAGGAGCCGATTGGGGAGGATATAGAGCACAAGATGTAAGAGAATGTCCCATAAAACATACTCCCTCAGTCCCAATGTTATGATTACTAAAATATTGAATGCCCATAACATTGGGACGCCCAAAAAGGAAATAAGTAACCATAACATTGGAATGAAGGGAGTACATGCAAAGAAATGCGTAAGAAGGATTCTGGCAGAACAATTCTTCTTCCGTGTCACTCAAGGAGTCCTTTATACGAGTAAGATTTAAGCTTGCAATCATCATGACATTCTAATATCCCCCCCCCCCCTCGTGAAAAACCAAGTATTTGTGTACCATGACTACTTCCGATACTACTCATGTTGTACTCCCTTCGTTCCATGTTTTAGTCCACATTTGAGCATTGACTTATTAATTTAATTATCATTACATCTCTATATTTCTTATAATCTGTACTGAAGTTAGAAGAAAATCTACAAATGCAAAAAAAAACTATAATATCTTGAACACGGAAGATCTTTTTTGAGAAAAGATAATATTGAAAGCTTATTATTTAGTACAAGTGAGCTCTTGATATGGAACATCCAAAATTGACAATTAGCGTGAAATGGAGGGAGTATTTCTTAAGGGTAAAGTTGACCATTAATATTTTAGTTGCCGTTTACTGTCACTCATCCATGTACGCATATTTTGCACATGGTTGGTTCAAGATCATACGTTTGCATGCCAATGGACCTTGTGAGTTGAACAGACGAAAAGAGGAGTTCCGTTTCTAAGTTACATAAATTTGCATTATTTTCTCTTCCCTTTTACTTGTAGATTTTTGCCAGGGACAATGTGTAGATATATCAACTCAAAGCAGAGGATATGCACTTGCTAACCCTATTCCAATCTCAATCAGAAAAAAGGTTCTATAAAGTGTCTTAACGGGAATTCATTTGTTCATTCCAAACAACTTTATCATAATGGCTATGGATGACCGTCATTCCGAACAACTTTGTCATAAATTATATTGGCTTCATATTTTTTATTGCTCGTCTTTTATAATTCATTTGCAGGTATTTTTTTTCTTTTGACACATGTTGCATCTCTATTCTTTGTGCAAACTCAAATAAATTACCAAAAGTGGAATATAGTAATAGCACTACCTCTGTCCCAAAATGAAAGAACAAAAAAAAAATTAAACTACTCTTGGTGAAGAGCAATTTTGAAGAAAAAATTGGTCATTTATTTTGGGACGGAGGGAGTACTAGGTTTTTGTGGTACCTCGCAGACATGAACGCCATTCCAAAGAACACAGCCTTGACAGCTTGCTTCTGTCCAGCATAATCGAATGCCAATGGCAGCATCTCATGTAGGGTTAGAAAAGCCATTACTCCACCCACTGTACAAAAAAAAAAGGACAAAGTATAATCAGATACATCAAGATTAACAGTTAAGCTATGTGGGAAGATGAAAACAAGTTTATTACCTGCTCCTAGCAAGCCGTCGAGAATCTCAGGATTTAGGCTGCTGGGGAAAAGATAAGCTGCAGCACATCAAATGCATGAGTGGTCATAAAATCTTAGTCATTTTGCAACTCTTGCAATAAATAGACCTCTAAAAGCGCAAAACAGAAGTCTCAAAGTAGGTTAACTGTGGTTCTTAGTGCTCAAATGCCCATGTTATAATACGGAATATAATTAAGAAAAAGCAGCTTGGCAAAATCCATCGTCAATTTTGTTTACATATGAAAACTTCAACAATGCATTTCAGGACTTAATGTTAAGGCGGCACCTACCCACAATGATTACACCCAGAGGCTCAGCAAGACCAGAAATTGTTGCCAGTTTGAACGCTTTCCATTTGCTGTGGTAGCGAAAACGAATTAATTATCTATCAAATATATGTTTCAATTTTCAAACATGTCAAATTCTACTATAAATTCCTTCAACTGAATAAATTGACAATATGAAAGTAATGGATGAAAAGGGATATTAGATTACATGAAGTTAAAAGGATCAACATGACCACACACAAAAAAAGAGTCCCAACTTTAGCAAGAACGTTACTGAAAATCTATGAAGCACAGGTGTGGGTGAGACACAATGCGGGTACCGGTTCAAAAATATAGAATACGGCGATATATTAATAAAAAATATATTATGTTAAATTCATATGAAATTTTGTTTTTTATTACAACAATTTAAACCATGCTACGAGAAGACACTATCTATAGTATAACTACACTTTACTGATCATGACCTTCAGTTAAGTTCCTTCTTTGTATTCAATGGTTCTTTTGTTCAGAACCATGATAGCATAATCTTGTTGTTACATTCCCTTATTCAGTTTGGGACACTGGGGTATGCCCCTCAGATTTCAGCATATTCAACCGTCGTTTAATTAACAAGTAGCTTATTCAAAAAGGCTCTTTTAATAATGGGTTTCTGCTAAAACCTCGAGTCGTGGTGGCATGCCAATTACTTTTCGTCATTGTGCCAACGAAAGGGAAACGCTACAAACTGTAAGAATGCTGGATCTAATTTTCAGGAAAGGGAGTGTCCCCTTTAGTTCCAGACCACACATACAAGGTACAGGAGGTAGGGTACGAAAAAGGTGTCACTTCAATGGATGATGGCATTACACAGTGCTGGTTGACAGACACCAGTATGGTAGGGAGTGCAAAAAAGAGTATTCCCTGTCCCTAAATGAATGTCCAAATTCAAGACATTTTGTCCCAAAATGATCGTCTTTTTTGCAAAAATAACTTTGTCCCTAAACGCTTTCTTACCAAAACAAGTCGTTATACATTTTATTATCGTAAAACTAAATGTTTACAAAGTGGATACAAGAATATTTATGGATCTTAGCCATTAAAATGTACAGAAAGCACATATTTTCAGAATTTTCCTTAAAATGAAATATAGACATTCAATTAGGAGCAATTACTTTGACTTCCCTCAAACGAGATTTATTAGAAGAGAAAATCCTTGAAGGGTTGTCTGAACTTTGCATGAGTGATTGAAGCAAGGCTCTACATTACAGTGAGCAGTGTTTGTCTCCAATACATGAGGAAATCTCCCCCCTCAAAAAAAAAAACAAAAAAAACAGTTTCAATGTCATGGAACTGCTCCCTTGGCCTACAACTAAGCTCTCAGAACATGGCTGGTAAGTGGTAACCAGAAAATTTCTCCCTCCAAACTATTGCAAGGTCTACTCATGCCCTTGGTGACTGGTGAGGCTCAAGGTGGCAAGCTCCTCATCAAACCACTACCCCCTAATTGGATGGTTCCCTTTTTGGTTTATCACAAACTATTTGTTCTTTGAGATGACGGATGCTACTCGACAATGCCTGGGTCCCATTACACTTCAAGGGAAGGAAGAATATCATGCTGTTCCATAATGGAAGTAGTTCTTTTGACAGGATACTGCCCCTCGGGATGGTGGCTGGGCGACAATTCAACCCTTACCATTCCTATGAGGGTACTTATCACAAATAGTAGTGGCCGATGAGATCTCACCATTTGACCAGTCACACTATCACATACTCCCTCCGTCCCACGTGAATAGAGACTAATGGTCAACTTGATTACACCTTGACCAATAATTTTGATAAAAAATAATCATCCTAATGAAAATATAAAAAAAATGTTATTGAATCACGATTGATAATTTTTCCAATAACAATTTTTTGTTTTTCATTAGGATAATTATTTTTTATTTAAATTATTAGTCAAAGTGTAATCAAGTTGACCATTAGTCTCTATTGCGTGGGATGGAGGGAGTATTCTTTAATGTAAAGAGACTATGAAAGAGCAGAAGAAAATATTTGTTTTGTGGGGTTCAAGATTCTTACCTCTGTGTTGCAAAATAAACAGGAAGAGCAACAGCAACACCCTGTAAGGTAACACATTGAAAAAGTTCAGAAGGCAACAAGACTCGGGGAAAATACACGGAAGATGCATTTACTACTTTTTACTCACTACTTGTCTCACTTATTATCCAAAAATGGAGAACAGTGTATTTGCTAAGTTAGACAAGCTTACAGCCAGCTATTTTCCTAACCTGGAAACTTAAGATAAAATAACCATGTGCCAAGAAATATGTTTGAATCACTATGCATGGCATGGAAGATGAGGCGATCGCATCAAGTCCATTTAGTAGTTGACATGGTCATTATCATCCACAAGTTTTGAGGGTATTAAATTCATTTTCTTCAAGAAAAGTTCCCTAACAAGGAAATGATCCTCTTCAATAGAGACAAACTAAGTAGGAATGTACACCTCTTAAATTTTGGAGGGAATGCATTTAAACTTGAGAAATAATACTGATTCACAAAGCAACAATTTAGGATGGTACAACTGGTATTCTACACAACAGTACCTAACATTAACCCATTATTATGATCTTATCAAGCATTCAGAAGATTTTGAGTATCAATGTGAGCGAAAAATACAAGAGGAGGATCCAATACATACCTCAGGTATATTGTGCAAAGCAATCGCCAAGGCCAAGTTAAGACCGACACGAAGACCCTGCAAAAGAAGATACATGAAGTAAATCTAAATCTTTATGAGTAATGAAGGACAAGTGATATATGTTTAATCAAGACTAGAAATTTAAACGGCAACATAATATTTCCTCAGACTAATCAAATATAAAGTTGCTCAACATTTCCGCTCTGAGGTAATGTTAGTTGGAAAAGAACTATTTGGACTTGGGCATATATAGCTTCAACCGCAGAAGGAAGTTGTTTTAAAAGGAAGATTATTCTTTATCACCTACTGTGGAGGACTGACTCCTTCGTGCAGTAAGAGAATAAGAAAAATTAGTCCATGGTCTACAACTTAAAAGTGATATCATTGAGCTTCTACTTGAACTTAATTGCTACCAAGCAAGCTTAACATGTCCTATGAGAATGAAGCTAATGGACATACTGGTAGGACAAGATAACTATGGCCCTTTTAAGACAACGACAATGTCAAAACATCATAATAATTTGATTGCAAACCCATACCACTAATCACAAATCATTTTATGACTCCAAGCTAAAAGAAACACAATATAAAAGGTTTCAAATGTGGTTGGCTTGATAACTGTTAAATGCAGCAGAAAGAAAAAACTGTATAAGAAGCCTTAACTCAATCTGGTTAGGTGAGATATATATGTATACAGCCCAACATATATTCATAATGTACAAGTGTCCCCCTACAATACAAGTACACATTTATAACAAGAATACACTTGGTTGCACATAAAAGAATTAGCTTCTTCCATTATATATATATATATATATATATATATATATATATATATATATATATATATATATATATATATATATATATATAGCTGGTTTTATTCTCACATCTCAAAGTCAATAATATGGCCACAATTTTCAAAGAACTACAAAAAGAGCACCTTGATAGATCCGAGGAAAACTGCCATCCCCTCTGGAAAATTGTGCAAGCTTATTCCTGTAAATTACAAGAAAAATAGAGTTAATACTTCCTCCGTCCCATTAGAAACTCCCATATTTCCGCTTGGGGTGTCTCATTAGAAACTACACTTACCCAAAATGTAAATTTTATAATACCTCTTTATTCAATGGTACACTACCCACTTGTCATACACAACAACTATCCACTTATTATTTCTTGCCCCACTTTTTCTCTCCTACCTCACTTTTCATACGCATAGCAAATATTCCACTTCCAATATTATAACATTTTTCCTTAATCCCCGTACCCAACCCAAAGTGTGTAGTTTTAAATGGGACAAAAGGAGTATGTCATAACAAAAAAATAAACGCATGAACTTTTTACCACTAAAAGGGTGAAAAGTTTTAATTATCTTCACCCTGCATATATAACATTGATATTGTGATGCCCAGAATGTATCAAGTCATATAAGACTTGCTTGAATGAACTCTGAAAATGATTTCGCAGAGTACATTCCCCACACCTATAATATTTTACTACTAAAGGGGTGAAAGGTTTCAATTATCTTTAATTAGCTGGTTTTATTCTCACATCTCCTTTTTAGATTTGATAATTGAATGCAATTTAGATACTACTTCAGCCTCTGTTCAGATATGTACCATCCTAATCAAGAAGTACTAAGCTTTAAGAAAGAGACAGCTGCAAACTTGCATTCCCCCACACCTAAAAGGACGAATTTTGACCAGACTAATAAGGATTAACAGCAATATACACTTCTTGTCAGGCTTAGTATGCAGTCTTTTCCTAAAGAGTTCAAATCTACAGCCGCATTAAAACATCGATTGGACTTGATTGGTGAAACTCTCAAGAACGTGTACTTACTCAAACATATCCATATTTTATTCTGAAACTTGGTTCATTAAGAGGGAAAGGGCAAATCAAGAAAGTGATCTGACCTACTGCTGTTATGATTCCACTAAATAAAACTTGACGCCGATGGTTTTTCATGCTGTCTTTCCTCCCTTCTACCCCGCTTTTCTATTCTCCGTGACAAATTGAACTGTTATGTATCATTAACACCAGACTAAGAAAAACAAATAATCTATGCAGATTAATAAATTATTGTACTACAATATATCTTCAATGAAGAATGAAGACATTTGGATACCTTTTTACTTTTCACATCTGGAAGCGGTGCAAGTATTGGTTCTGGAATGAAATTGGCAATGACAGCAAAGAAAATGACACCTGAAAAGAACTGTAGCCAGTGGCTAATAATTAACTCATGAAATGATGTGAAAATGGTAATTTATCACAGTGAAAAGGAAAATGGCTCACCCACAGATTTCCTTTTAAAAACCCAATGGAGTTGATAGCATTATGGGCCAAATCAAAGAAAGATATGCTCAGCATAAGACCTGCAGCAAAACCCTGCACAAAAAAGTAGTTGCTGATAAAGATAAGAATTATTTTTGCCCTTATCCTTTTTGTGAGCAAGAGCTTTCACTTTGGCAGCAACGAATATAAGAAGCACGTTTTGCAGAATTATTGTTCTGCATAATGATTATTATACCAAAACAAATGCAACATATTGACTATATATGAAGAATCGTAAACTATGCATTATAAGAAGCAAACCGTACAAGAGACTTATTTCTAATTCGGATTCAAAAAAAAACTATGATAAATTAAGAGATTCAACACTTGTAAATCTTTAGCAGATGAATCCAGCCATATGATTACCCAATAGTTTGGGTAAGGAATATAAAAATTTACCAAATAAAACATAAAAAATAAGAAGTTAAAAAAGAATAGAGCATTGAGCATCACCTGTAAAAGCCCAAGCATCTTCAAATTTGGAGTCGGATTAAGAACAACAAATAGTGCACCTATTCACCAGAAGCCAGAAGCCAAAATAATTAGTTTGCAGAAGCAGCCCTGACTGAGAAATTGTTCACTTGATAATATAATAAATAAGGCATGAAAAAACCAGAAAATCTGAGTTAGGACCAAGTCCTCCAGACAAACAATCGAAGGAAACAACAACAACAAAGCCTTAGTACCAAAATGATTTGGGGTCGGCTAACACGAATCGTCCAAGTAAAACATTTTACATCACCGGATTTCATTCCACATGCGCAACATTTGTGGGAATTGAAATAGTATATTTATGCATAACTAGTTGAATTAAGCTACTTCCTATCTCCATTGTGAAGTTGTAAAATATTTTTGCATGGACGTCTTCTATTGCATACACTTGTGACAGTGAGATGACCAATTCCATTTACACGATAATGCAAATAGAGCAACCACCTTTAAGACATTTTTATTGAAAAAAGCAGAGAAACAGAAGAGCATTACGTCCATGAATACAAAATTGAAAATACTGATGTAATTCAGCGGTGATTAATTTTTGATAGGATAGAAAATGGGCTCCACTAAAAAGTGTTCCCTCCGTCCCGGAAAGTTTGTCCCACTTTGACTTTCATGGTCAACTCAAACGAACTTTGACCATAATTTTGTGAAAACCTAATTATCCCTATGCAGTTCTAAAAATTGTTATTGATAGTATTCATAATGTTGAATCAATAACAATTTTAGAATTGCATAGAGATAGCTAGATTTTCAAATAGTTGTGGTCAAAGTTTATTGGGTAGACCATAAAAATCAAAGTGAGACAAACTTTCCGGGACGGGGGGAGTAGTGGTCCTGTAGACAATCTAGCCATCAAATTCACCACCATTATTTTCTCTCAGAGAGATGCACCTCAGTGTAACAAAGTGAACTAGGTCTTCTCTGACATGGGCTTCATTTCAACCTGGCACAGCAATAGCACTGACAATGGCGCAGACACAGACTCAAGGTCTCCAACTCAAAAATGTATCCTCCATAAATACCAAGTACAATTCCAAATAATGCATCACGCATCTCTCTCAGTGAATGAGACACATAGAAAATGATTCAAGAGAAATCCACTCCGATCTAAATGCTCCGAAAGAACTTCAACAACTCCAACCTGCAACTGAAATCTTACCAGCAAAGCATCCTAACCCACCAACACTGCCAAAGCCACTAGAGACGCGGTCCTGACCCCTTTGAACAAACACATTTTACTCCCTCGCGGTTAGAAAAAATATGGTTAAATATTATTAATTTTATCAATTTTCAACCCTTTATGTAGACAAAAATATTCAGTGGTGTTACTTTTGACCCCATTTGTGCTAAATGTAGACACTGTTGTGTAATTCCCCAAAAGAGATCAATTATCCAAAACGTCCACAAGTGAAACGTGACTAATTTCAATATCACACAAATAACCACCAAAATGCCCCCAAATTGAATACTAAATAGTCAGAGGTCCAAAAAAATGAATACTGAACGGAATAAAAGTGACATGTGCACTACGCGGACAAACCAATTGAGTAAAAGTTAGAGCATGGAAAAATTATACTACTATAGCAATTCCTATAGCCAGCTATAGGACATATGAAACTGAATGGCCAAAAGTCAAAACGGGTAGCCAGAATCTACATAAGAACCCACAAAACATGAACTTCTAAGCAATCCAAACATGAACTTAAAATATTCAAACAAAACCCATTTGGGTTATACAAGTCAAACATCAGTCAAATGGATAAAATTACAAACTTTGAACTTCTTAGCAATCCAAACATGAACATGAAGGATTCAAATCAAACCCATTTAAGTATACAAGTCAAAAAATCAATCAAATGGAGAAAGATAAGTATAATCACTCACCAAGAGATGTACTGAGGCCACCCACAAGTGAAAGCGCAAGAGCAACAAGAACCTGAGAGTCCATAACTCCAATTTCGAAACAATAGGAGATTACCCAAAAAAAAGGGGAGGGACTTTCGATTAATCTATTAATTTTTGAGAGTAGAAATCAAATTGGGGGAGAAAGTCGATTGTGAAAATCTTGAATATGATGGCAAAAACCCTCAAGGAAAAGAAAGAATAAGTAGAGTTGAGGTTATTCTGCTGACAATTCTTTGCGTTATGTGAATCAATCCGCTCTCAATTCTTTGGGTTTAGGAATCTTGTTTGATGAATCAGCTTTACCTACACTCCTGTCAAGCGGCATCGTTCATGCGCGGCCCGGCCTGGCCTAGAACCGATTAGAAAATGGGGAGTCAATTTGCGTGCTTGAGCTTACGAAATTACCGACACAAAAATTAAAAAAGAAAATTTGAAAAAATTGATATGGTGAGGGTAGATAATTTGATGCCAAAATCTCACAAAAAACGCATTTTTTCTCAAGCTTAGAAAAGAAATGTGTTTTTAGAAGACGTCGACATGTAAAGGTTTCTTCGCCGTTGAGGGGCTAAATCACAAAATTAAATTTTATTTGATGGAGCTCCGTCCATGGCTGCTCTATTAAATTCATAACCATAGAGCCATCGAAGATTTCAGGGTTTTTCGTCATACGATTGCGTTAAGGCGTAGGTTGAAGGCTTCCGTTGTTTCTTCCTTCTTGAGCTTCGCCCTTGTGCCTGGATCCAATGTGCACGCTAGGCTATTGTCATATCTACCTAAGGTACCTTATGTATCTATGATAGAAACAAAAAGGGGTGCAGAGGGAATTGCATGATTGATATTGCAAAATGTTTAACTGGTATAACTATCTGTGGTTGCAATGTAACCTTGAGTCTCTGTGGTTTGAGTTATGGTTCTATGTCAACAGCCTTCATAATTGTCAGGGTTATGGTAAAAATATACCAGTGCACATCTAAAAAAGTGCCAGTTAAAAGCTCTCTTTGTTCAGAAACTCAATGCCAGTGCATGTATAACAAAGTGCCAGTGCATGTGCAATAAAGTGCCAGTGTTAGTGTAAAAGAGTGCCAGTGTGAAGAGTGACAAGCATCCAAGGATGGGCGTGATCGCTCCATTTGTCCAGAAACTCAGTGTCAGTGAGTGCATGTATAACAAAGTGTCAGTGCATGTGTAACAAAGTGTCAGTGTTAGTGTAAAAGAGTGTTAGTGTGAAGAGTGCTAATGCATGTATATAAAAGTGTCAGTGTAAAAAGCGCCAGTGCAAGTTTAACAAAGTGCCAGTGTTAGTGTACTGGCACTTTATTAAACTGGCACTGGCACTTTTTACACTGGCACTTTGTTACACATGCACTGGCACTTTGTTTACACTGGCACTTTGTTAAACTGGTACTGTCACTTTTTTTACACTGGCACTTTGTTACACATGCACTGGCACTTTGTCACACTGACACTTTATTAAACTGGCACTGACACAAACGGGGAAAACAAAACACGTTTTTCCTAAATGCCAGGAAAAACGCGTTTTTTGTAAGACCAACTCTAATTTGATTGAAAAGAAAAAGTGGGTGGAAAATAGTCCGTAGTAGCAGGGCCGGTCTTGCTAGAAGGCAAGTGAGGCGGCTACCTAGGGCCTCCAAAATTTTACTCGATTTTAGGGTCCCAAATTTTTAAGTTTTTGTATATATTTATAAATGTTGATTTCAAATTAAAGATATGCTAGTGTCCAAGTGGTTAATGGGAATAGCACAAAGTACAAGTGCACCAATTCACCCGTGATCAATCCCTGGAAGCTACATTTTATTTGTTTCTTCTTGCCCATTTTTTCTCAGTTTCCTTCTCTCTCACACACACTTCTCTCTTGCCCATTTTTTCTCTCTCTCTCTCTTAATTTTATTTCCTTCTCTCTCACACACACTTTTTTTACTCTCCAAGTTTAATTTGAGTTTCCCTTTCATGTTCTTTTACATTTGATTTTCTTTTTGCAAAATAATTTTAATGATCTGTTTGCAATCATTATTTCATTTCAATTTACGTTTATCACTAAAATTTTGATGAAAATATTTTAAAAATTCTTTGCAATTATTTCAAAAATATATTGCCTTATTTCCGATTTCTTATAAAAAAATTTGCAATTATCCCTTTCTAAATATTAAATTTCAATTAAAACTCTATATTTTATTAATAAAAATTTTCAAGTCTTGTTTTTTATCTACGGTTTAAGACAAAAATATGCACATACGATAAATAACGACGAGAGACGGAAAGAAAAAGAGAGTATTAAAGATTTGAGAATGACATTTCGCTATTGTTTGCAGGGATTTTAATTAAGGCCCCAGTCAAATCGTTTGCCTAGGACCCCAAATTTTATAGGACCGGCCCTGTAGTAGACAATTGTTGTTATTATAACATGTGCACTTTTCTATTTATTAAGTAATAAAAACTTGCCTAAAATAGATTTTATAAGTTCAAGTGAGACACCTAATAAAGTCGTTTTTGCAAGTTCATATGATACGGAAGAAGTATTAGACATGGTTTTAATAGAACGTGTTTTTCAAACGGATTTCTCGTAAATGTCAGATCTAGTATTACAACACTTATAATAATAGCACTAGCATTTCGGAAAAAATGTGTTATAAAGGCTGCATTTGTAAGTTTTTAATAGTGTTAGACCATCGGCGTGTGTATTAAAGAGTGTCGGCGTATGTCTTAAAAGAGTTAAAAAGTGTCGATATATGTCGTAAAGAGTGTCAATGTGACTGTTTAATAGTATAAGTATGCCTTAAAGAGTGTCAATATGTACATTAAGTAGTGTCGGTTGTAATATTAAAGAGTTTAAGTTGTAGTGATAAAAAAGAAACAAAGTGATAGTATTAAAAAATATCAGTATAGTGTTGAAAATTGTCTAATGCTAATAAGTGTTGCGTGTTTATTAAGTCCTGGTTATTTACATTTGTTTTGCGTTATGTCCCCGGTGAAAGGTGCCAAACTATCAACGTTATTATGTGGGAATTTGAAAATAAATGTCAAGTTAAAAGAAGCACTTAGATGCATGGTTTTGGTTCAGGCATAGAATTAGGGGTGTCAGCGGTTCGGTTTAAACCGCAGTTTGAGATCGAACCGAACCAAACTAGGTTATTTGGTTTGGTTTTTAACGATTAATGGTTCAGCTCGGTTACAAAAATTTATAAACCATGCGGTTCGGTTTGGTTTGCGGTCTGACCCCTCCAAACCGAACCGAACCGAACCATTTCGAGCCGAACCATCAAACCGAACCGTCGAGCTGAACCGCCAAATCGAACCACCGATCTGAACCGCCAAACCGTTATATTAACCGTTGATTATTTTTTATTTATTTTCCACCATTGATTGATTTCAAACCCTAATCACATATTCCAAAATCCAAATACCTTTCCCTTTTCCTTTCTTTTTCTTTCCAGTTTCAATCGACAACACTGACGCCTTTCCTTTTCCCTCTCTCTGCCATTTCCAACTTTCCATCAACGACGACCAGGTTTCCGACCTCACTCTTCCTCTTCCTTCGTCCTAACCTGACTCTTCCTCCGCTTTACTCCATTTTCCTTTCTTTCCATTTCCAACGCCAACGCAGCGAGGCAGCGGCACCTTTCTCACTCTTCCTCTTCCTTCGAAACCCTAACCCGCCTCACTAATATCCGGCTATTGAAAGGTAATTTATGAGATTCAGGAGCCTATTGTTATCAATTTTAAACTTTTTCTCCTTTTCAATTCATAATCATTGTTCCAATTACTCATTCACCTGTAAGATTTAAATTGACAGTGTCTTGTCCTTAATATAATTGTGGCAGTTTGTAACCCGTGTTTAAAATTATATAAACTCATTTTAATGAGCATTCCATACTGGATCTTGATCACAGAATAGCAATGTTCATTTCATTATCATATTTCTCTTCTACTATCTTTCTTTCCAGCTTGTCATTGATATCATCCATGTTTTGCACAAGCTATATTTATCTAGTTGTCTTTATTAGTTGTCTATGAGTTAGTTTCATGTTTGCTGTAGGATTAGTTTTCTTTTCCTTTTGGTTTAAGAATTAGTTTCCATTATGGTTAAGGAAGTATGACAAGCATATATAAGACATTGCTGCAATTTGAATCCAACGTCATTCTGCTAATGGTTCTTTTCAGATTATTTAAAAAATCTGGGTGCTAATTTACGGACCCATGATGTCTATTTCTAGAGTAGAAATGATGATCTTGGGTGTGTTGTTACTGGGAACAGCCTTATATACCCCAAATTACAATTTTTCTACCCTTTCATTTTACTAGTATTAATATAAGGAATGTTGAAATCATATATTAACTCTATCCCAGTATGTTGCATTTGCAGGTTGCAAGCATTTTTGTGCATTTTTGTGCCAACATTTTTTGTGCCAACAGTTGTTATTTTGTCATTAATCATATACCCCAGTATGTTGCATTTGCAGGTATGTTTTCTACCATTTCATTTTAGTGGTACTTTAAGTTTTAAAGTGCTTTTGTAATTTTAATATGTCTTTTACATAAATAGGTAAGGAGGAATGTTTGGAGTTTGGAGAGGTTTGTGGTTTGGACCGCGATCTATGACGCGCCCCGAACTGAGGTCCTACTTGGCCCCACGTCGGGACACACTTTGAAGACGCCTTTTAAAAAAACTTTCGAAATGTCCTTTCTAAAAGTTGTCAATTTCAAAAACCTGTTTAACAAAAAAAACTTTTATAAACATTTCAACTAAAGGTAAAACCAATTACCTCTACTTCAAAAACCAACTCACACCACTTTCAAACCATTTACACCCTTTACAAACCACACAGAAACTTATTTACAAACCAAGGAACATAGTTCCCAAATTGAAAAATATTTACAATCCTTAAAAAGTTGCAAAATAAGGACAACAAGTCAAATTCTCGGAATACTATCCAAGTTTATACATTTACATAATGTAACCTTACAAAATACCTTGCTCAAAACAATCCCCACTAGGCGCCCTCTCGGTGCTCAACGTGTTCTAGCCCTTGACTCAGCTCTATCTAAGAAATCAAAAAAAGGACGGGGTGAGAAAAAACTCAGCAAGCTATTATATATGCAACAATATGATATGCAATCACATTAGGAAAGCATATAACATCAAATCATATATATATATATATATATATATATATATATATATATATATATATATATATATATATATATATCACATTCTTATAAACACAAAGAAAGATATATATGCATATAACATATAAGTGCAATAATGTAACACTTAGAAGGATACTGAGCCAAGGTTTCATCCTCAAAAGGATATCACGATCCGAGCAGCATCAGCAGCTGAAGAAGCGGTTTCGAAACCCAATCACAGTAACAACAAATAGGGACTATGGCACAAAGTCATACCCAAATGTGCAACTAGACTACCCTTGAGCTAGCCCACTACCCAAACCATGGCCAATGGCTGGGTAAAAAGGGAACCAGTGTATGGATTATAACGAACTCGGCTCGGGTGCCATTATAATTCTATAACACTGCCCAACAAACAAGTACCAGCTGGACTTTCAAATATAAGCACAGTAATCACTACTTGCTTAAACCACCAATGGATGATTCCAAAGAAGGGAACCATACCAATATAGTATATCAAAATGATAGCAAAATGATAACAAGTATCAATCACAAGTAGCACTAAGTCTAAACCATCCTTGAACCAATTCAATTCAACTTAGGATTCCAAAGTAGGGAACCCTAATCAAGCACATCATAAAGATGTCAAACAAATGTAAAAGGTGCAACACATAAGGTCTACACACTTATAATAACCATTCAAGGATATATCATGAATCATATAAGAATATTAAGCAAGTTAGGTTCAATGGAATCAATGGTTCCAACCTACTTTAACCAAACATTTAAACATCTTCCAATTATCCCAATTGGTATGTTAAAACATCATATTGTTGTTCATATATTATACTTGGATTATAGTATTCAATTGGATAAAATATATGTGATATAGTTGGACATACAGGCTTTAAAAACAACTCAGCAAAATAGGGCAGGGCACGACTCGTGCCCCATGGCACGACTCGTGCCACTAACTCAAGCAGCCTGATACAGTCGTCCCCCATGGCACGACTTGTCACGACAGGCATGACACGACTCGTGCCCCTTTTCAGAAACTAAGAACAGAGCTGAACCATCAGCAAGGCCAACCCAAAATTGTTATATACTCCTATCCTTATCCTCCTTAAGCAACAATACCAACCCAACCTCAGTATAATACCTCCCAAACCAATTCAACCCATTCCAAAACCACTTCTTAAGAAGGCAATTTCAAGAAGGTATAAGCAAATAAATCTACATTCTTAAAGTTTGACTTTTTTTTTTCAATATAACTTTTCTGTAAGAATTTCTCCAACATTGTGTGGATTTCCTAATAGTAATAAGTGATCTTATGTTTTGGTAGTGCGAGATTTTCTATACAAATGAGCTTGAGCAAGCTCTATGACTCTGCTAAGCTAACATCGACAAAGTTGCTTTCAGCTTTCATTCTCTGAAAATGCATTAATCATGTAGCCATAATGGTCACTATTTGGTTTTACAATGCTGAAAACATGTTCTATGGTAACAACAATGCACCAACTCATTTCCAAAATTACGACATAATGGAATAATAACAAAAATGTGATTTAAAATTTCCATATATAATAATACTAATAAATAACGCTGCTAATACAAACAGGGCTACTTGTATCCACCATTGTCACAAAATTATTAATTCAACCTCTATCAAATTATCCCTCCTATATTTCGTACCACTTACATTTCTCATATTTATGCACTTTTCTAGCTACATTAAATCTATATTTATACACACTAATAGTTCATCAAAAGTTAAGGGAAAAATAAATTAAGTTTAATGTGAAAAATCAACATAAATTTACTCACTAAATACTACTCTTTCATTTACCATACCATCTATCACAGTCCGAGTTAACTAGGCCTACATCCGATTTAACTCATAAATCAATTACTAGAAGAAAAACCAATAATTTTAGTAATTCAAATAATTTAACTTACTTTTTTCCTCAACTCATTCCAATCAAGCCAAAGGCCAATTTTTCCATTTCCAACTCAAGAAAATTGATCAAAATCACATGCAACCATTTTTCAACAACAACAACATCCTTTACCAATAAATGAGCATACAATTCAAGAAAAATATAATAACTTACTTGAAATTAATATAAAAACTTAAAAACTTTAATCGAGTGGAAATGCTCTCCTTCTTCTCCCGAACACAAAGAAACGAACGGATCGTCAAACAGATTTTTCTTGATTAAATGGGAGATTTTTAAAATGGATAATTGATTTGGACCATTTTCTTTTCCATGGAAGAACAATACTTGGCTAGGGAAAGAAAAGGTTTTTGTTTTAAAATGAAAAGGAAGCTTTCATTTAACTATAACAAGGATAAACATTAAATAAGATCACCTAAGCTCCTCCAACTATTTAAAATTTCCTTTATCTTTCTTAAGTTCCAACATATTCACTTAAGCACCTCAACATTTTATAAGATATTTAATTAAATTGTCAAACATTATTATTTCACTACACACTCCTAGTATTTTCATTTGACATTAAATAATTATTTTTAATTTATTACATACTTAAAATATCAAATAATTTATTAAAATATTACAACTAACATATAATACTCACAATTATAATGCCTAGGTTTAGGGTCGTGACAATCACTCCCCCTTAAAGAAAATTTGTCCCGAATTTTAAACTTACCTATCTAGAAGGTTAAACAACCCCGAATATTTCTAACACTTAAAACAAGGACTTAGCATAAGAATGCAAATGCGATGCAAAATGCATGGAAACATAACGATGCTATGAGCCAGGGTCTATAAGTGCGCGTGCTCTCAAACTTAAAAAAAATGATACCTCCTATTATTGATTCACAACAAAGTCACGGCGTGGAACCTTAGGCCTCCCCGAAGCATCCCTTTTCTGCCCTTGAGAAGTTCCAGCACCACTCCCTAATGGTTGATGCTTTTTTTAGGATAATCCCTTTGAAAATGCCCCAACTGGCCACAATTCAAACATTTGTCTTGCTTCTTCCAACAGTGCTCCTCTATATGCCCCTCTTTCTGACAATAATTACAAACCTTCTTATTCTGATTCCCCGGAGTATTACCTCGATTATCTCAGTCTTGTTGTTGTCTCCCTTGTCCTTCTCGACTTCCGGTACTTAACCCTTCCGTCTTCCTCTTATGTTCATCAATATCATGCTCCACATGGTAAGCACGATCCACTGCATCTTGAAAATTTTGAAACTTGTGGGACACTAACTGCGTTCGAATCACTGTCTTCAAACCTCGAACAAATCTCATGGACTTTCTTTCCTCAGTTGCAACTAGATGAGTGCAATACCTAGATAATTCGATAAACTTAGCCACATACTGAGCCACTGTCATACAATTCTGCTCCAAGTTAAGAAACTCCATCTCCTTTTTATCTTGATCTACAGTCGAAATGAAATGCTCCTTAAACTTCCTTAGAAAATTCTCCCAAGTATACGGAATATGAGCCTCATCCCAACTTACCTTTAAAATTCTCCACCAATGCTCAGCCGCACCAGAAAACTTGTATGCAGCGAATCTAACTCGTTCATCCTCGGTACATCTCAACACATCAAAGATTTTCTCCATAGCCTCAATCCATCTATCCGCCTTTGACACATCCGGCTCGCCATCATAACCAATAGGTTTCATCTTCAAGAATTGCTCCAGTCCAACTCTTGGAGCTGCCTGCTCTCCGCTCTGCCTTTGATCATTCATTTCTTTCATGGCTGCCTCAAGCATACCTTGAAACATCTCACGAGTCTCCTCCCTTACATTACCACGGCCTAAAGGTCCAGTCGGATCACCTTCAACTCCTTCCATAAGGGCTTAGTACCTGCATAAAACACTTAACGTCACTCACTCAATCCATACTACCCTCCTAGGTCACGAAGTCACTCTAGACTATCTAAACCTAAGGCTCTGATACCAACTTACGCGCACCGAACCGAGGTCCTACTTGGCCCCACGTCGGGACACGCTTTGAAGACGCCTTTTAAAAAAAAACTTTCAAAATGTCCTTTCTAAAAGTTGTCAATTTCAAAAACCTGTTTAACAAAAAAAACTTGCATAAACATTTCAACTAAAGGTAAAACCAATTACCTCTACTTCAAAAACCAACTCACACCACTTTCAAACCATTTACACCCTTTACAAACCACACAGAAACTTATTTACAAACCAAGGAACATAGTTCCCAAATTGAAAAATATTTACAATCCTTAAAAAGTTGCAAAATAAGGACAACAAGTCAAATTCTCGGAATACTACCCAAGGTTATACATTTACATAATGTAACCTTACAAAATACCTTGCTCAAAACAATCCCCACTAGGCGCCCTCTCGGTGCTCAACGTGTTCTAGCCCCTGACTCAGCTCTATCTAAGAAATCAATAAAAGGACGGGGTGAGAAAAAACTCAGCAAGTTATTATATATGCAACAATATGATATACAATCACATTAGGAAAGTATATAACATCAATATATATATATATATATATATATATATATATATATATATATATATATATATATATATATATATATATATATCACATTCTTATAAACACAAAGAAAGATATATATGCATATAACACATAAGTGCAATAATGAAACACTTAGAAGGATATTGAGCCAAGGTTTCATCCTCAAAAGGATATCACGATCCGAGCAACATCAACAGCTGAAGAAGCGGTTCCGGAACCCAATCACAGTAACAACAAACGGGGACTATGACACAAAGTCATACCCAAATGTGCAACTAGACTACCCTTGAGCTAGCCCACTACCCAAACCATGGCCAATGGCTGGGCAAAAAGGGAACCAATGTATGGATTATAACGAACTCGGTTCGGGTGCCTCTTATAATCCCATAACACTGCCCAACAAACAAGTACCAGCTGGACTTTCAAATATAAGCACAGTAATCACTACTTGCTTAAACCACCAATGGATGATTCCAAAGTAGGGAACCATACCAATATAGCATATCAAAATGATAGCAAAATGATAACAAGTATCAATCACAAGTAGCACTAAGGTTAAACCATCCTTGAACCAATTCAATTCAACTTAGGATTCCAAAGTAGGGAACCCTAATCAAGCACATCATAAAGATGTCAAACAAATGTAAAAGGTGCAACACATAAGGTCTACACACTTATAATAACCATTCAAGGATATATCATGAATCATATAAGAATATTAAGCAAGTTAGGTTCAATGGAATCAATGGTTCCAACCTACTTTAACCAAACATTTAAATATCTTCCAATTATCCCAATTGGTATGTTAAAACATCATATTGTTGTTCATATATTATACTTGGATTATAGTATTCAATTGGATAAAGTATACTCCCTCCGTCCCACCAAAACTGATACTTATTTCCTTTTTGGTCCGTCCCACCAAAACTGATACTGCCCAAAATGGCAAAGGAATCTTCACTATTTATCCCACTCATTCTCTCATATTTCACTTTTACACTCACAACATTCTCTCTCCTAACTATTCCTTCCACTCATTCTCTCTCCTATTTAATTTTTCTTACTCACAACATTTTCTTTCACTTTTTCTCCCACTTACTTTTCCTTAATCCCCGTGCCCAGAAATTTGGTATCAATGTTGGTGGGACGGAGGGAGTATGTGATATAGTTGGACATGCAGACTTTAAAAACAACTCAGCAAAATAGGGCAGGGCACGACTCGTGCCACGAACTCAAGCAGCCTGATACACTCGTCCCCCATGGCACGACTTGTCACGACAGGCATGGCACGACTCGTGCCAGAGGGCACGACTCGTGCCCCTTTTCAGAAACTAAGAACAGAGCTGAACCATCAGCAAGGCCAACCCAAAATTGTTATATACTCCTATCTTATCCTCCTTAAGCAACAATACCAACCCAACCTCAGTATAATACCTCCCAAACCAATTCAACCCATTCCAAAACCATTTCTTAAGAAGGCAATTTCAAGAAGGTATAAGCAAATAAATCTACACTCTTAAAGTTTGACTTTTTTTTTCAATATAACTTTTCTGTAAGAATTTATCCAACATTGTGTGGATTTCCTAATTGTAATAAGTGATCTTATGTTTTGGCAGTGCGAGATTTTCGATACAAATGAGCTTGAGCAAGCTCTATGACTCTGCTAAGCTAATATCGACAAAGTTGCTTTAAGCTTTCATTCTCTGAAAATGCATTAATCATGTAGCCATAATGGTCACTATTTGGTTTTACAATGCTGAAAACACGTTCTATGGTAACAACAATGCACCAACTTATTTCCAAAAGTACGACATAATGGAATAATAACAGAAATGTGATTTAAAATTTCCATATATAATATTACTAATAAATAACGCTGCTAATACAAACAGGGCTACTTGTATCCACCATTGTCACAAAATTATTAATTCAACCTCTATCAAATTATCCCTCCTATATTTCGTACCACTTCCATTTCTCATATTTATACACTTTTCTAGCTACAATAAATCTATACTTATACACATTAATAGTTCATCAAAAGTTAAGGGAAAAATAAATTAAGTTTAATGTAAAAATCAACATAAAATTACTCACTAAATACTACTCTTTCATTTACCATACCATCTATCACAGTCCGAGTTAACTAGGCCTACATCCGATTTAACTCCTAAATCAATTACTAGAAGAAAAACCAATAATTTTTAGTAATTCAAATAATTTAACTTACTTTTTTCCTCAACTCATTCCAATCAAGCCAAAGGCCAATTTTTCCATTTCCAACTCAAGAAAATTGATCAAAATCACATGCAACCATTTTTCAACAACAACAACATCCTTTACCACTAAATGAGCATACAATTCAAGAAAAATATAATAACTTACTTGAAATTAATATAAAAACTTGAAAACTTTAATCGGGTGAAAATGCTCTCCTTCTTCT
Organism: Adenophora triphylla var. japonica; assembly: GCA_022495995.1. NCBI lineage: Eukaryota > Viridiplantae > Streptophyta > Magnoliopsida > Asterales > Campanulaceae > Adenophora > Adenophora triphylla. The sequence goes on along the minus strand of JAFEMH010001240.1, from coordinate 368,657 downwards.
CCCGAACACAAAAAAACGAACGGGTCGTCAAACAGATTTTTCTTGATTAAATGGGAGATTTTTAAAATGGATAATTGATTTGGACCATTTTCTTTTCCATGGAAGAACAATACTTGGCTGGGGAAAGAAAAGGTTTTTATTTTAAAATGAAAAGGAAGCTTTCATTTAACTATAACAAGGATAAACATTAAATAAGATCACCTAAGCTCCTCCAACTATTTAAAATTTTCTTTATCTTTCTTAAGTTCCAACATATTCAGTTAAGCACCTCAACATTTTATAAGATATTTAATTAAATTGTCAAATATTATTATTTCACTACACACTCCTAGTATTTTCATTTGACATTAAATAACTATTTTTAATTTATTACATCTTAAAATATCAAATAATTTATTAAAATATTACAACTAACGTATAATACTCACAATTATAATGCCTAGGTTTAGGGTCGTGACAGTCTAGACCGCAGTTCGGACCGCGGTTTGAACCGCTTAATGGAACCACGGTTTGAGATCGAACTGAACCAAACCAAGGTGGTTTGGTTTGGTTCGATTTGAAATTTTCCATGGTTCGATTTGGTTTGGGATTTCTCCAAACCAAGTACTAGCGATTTGGTCTCTAAATTTGTCCAAATTGAACCAAATCGAACCATTTACACCCCTACATAGAATGCATTAACAAAATGTTCCACTGGTATTTACACATTATACCATTATCAATATGCTAATGTTGAGTCTACTGACACTCTTTAACACATGTACTAGCACTTTTTAATACATGCACCGGTAAACATGCCCGCTAGTTCTCGGTTCATGAGTCGATAGTGTAAGATATTCTCTATTTTGGTATAAGAAAATTCTTTGGTATCAATTAATAGCAAAATAAAGATATTCTTAATTGGTCCAAATCATTAATGATGATTAATTTGGTTTCCATAACTACACCAATAAAATATTGGTCAAAGTAATATTATGGGAATAAATCAATTAGTCCAAATTAATCCCACAATTTATGGGATTGATTGATTAGCTTTGTGATGGACAAAGCCTATAAATAGAGGCATCCTTGGGTCCCTAGAGTTATCCCAATTCATACATTTTCTAGCACCATCAAACCCAGAAGAGGGAGAGACTATAGAAGTTTTCAAGGCGAAGAAGCACTAAATATAGTTGCTTGAATCAATGGCCGGAGGTTAGTTCATTTTAATTTTATACATCCACTGCATTTCCTACCTCTGATTTATGGTCTAGCATATTAATTTATGCTAACATTTGGTATCAGAGCCCGTTTTTGCCTCTGCCTTGATTTTATACTTTGCATGCCGTTTTGAGTTCATGATTATAAAGTTTTGAATCTTAGGCTTTGAAACATGACTGTTTATTTATAAGGGTGCTCTCTTGATGTTTGAGTCCAACTAATGAAGATGAATGATGACTATATGTCTTTCCATTGGACTACATACATAATGAGTCTCGTTTAAAGGCTTTGATTATTCATGTTGTATTCCATCTCATTTGTCGGTATAGATTCATTTGACGTGTAGAAATATTTTCTCGGTTTGGATTTCGGACCGGTCAATTGGTGTTTACTTTTGTTGACTGTTTGATTTCAATAAAAGCGAAAAATGGATTTTTCCTTCTAATTTATGTACCCTGTTGAAAGTGAGATAATTTGTTTTATTTTCTCTTACTTAATCAATGCTTGAGTAGAAACTTTATTCTGTCAATTTTGACCATTTAACCGTACTGTTGCTAGACCCCAAATCGATTTTATACCATATGATTACTACATCCATTTTGTTGCTTTATTTTATTTTTATTTTTTTGGGATCATTAAGTTCATAAATTTTTTTATGGCCACATATTCATATTTTGATCCCTTAATTTATTTTGCATACTGGCCCTCTTGACATGTTTTGTCCATATGGTCATATAATGTGTCTTTTTGATGTATTTCCATGGCAACTTCAAATATTTAAGTTATGTATTAAAATAATGACCATAATTTCTTAAGAAAGTGACAATAATTTTTGTCATCCTACATAATCATCGTTTGACAATTTTGATGGGTCATATAACCAATATTTTTTTTTTTACTTGGAGATTGGTCTTTTAAGCTATTATGGACCCTCCTTAATTTATTTATGTTTAAGAGGTCAATATAATTTATGTATTTAAAGTTTAGCCACAACAACTTTAAGTATTTAAATTATGTATTAAGTTAATGATCACATTTTATAGAGGGGACATTTATTTGTAATTGATTGTACTTAATGTTATAATTTTATCCCACGGAAATTTTATGACATTTAATATAATTAATTAGGATAAGATATCAAATTATATTTCTTAATTTACCTACAGGAATTAAGAAAAGAAACATAATTTGATAGTTTTATCATAAAGCTATATGATTCTTATGAATTAAAACTTTAACCCACAGGTAGGTTTTATGTCACGAGATTAATCATTTATGTTTTACATTGGTAAAACATTATTTGTATGTATTAGTCTCAAATTTCAAGTGATAAGTGTGTATGTCAATATTTACGCAGCTATGCAACCTGTGAATTGCTCTAACAATGATATTCTCGAACTCAAAGGCGATGGTTACAAGCCTATTATTACCGATGCTAGCTCTACAGATGATTTGGTTGTTAATGAACTATGGGATCGATCTAATTGTCTTAGTGTTATGTTCATTAAGACCAAACTTTCTGCTAGCATTCGAGGTAGTGTCGAACATCATAGTGATGTTAAAGCCTTGTTGAAGGCTCTTGATGAGCAATTTGTCACTTCAGATAATGCACTTGCTAGCATCCTAATAATAAAGCTCTCATCCTTAAGGCTCACTAGTGTAAGGGATGTGCATGATCATATTATGCAGATGAGAGACATTGCGGCTCAATTGAAAACTCTTGAGGTTGAAATGTATGACACTTTCCTTGTGCACTACATACTAAACTCTCTTCCACAATAATATGGACCCTTCAAGATCTCTTACAATACACATAAGGATAAGTGGTCAATTAATGAACTTTTGACCATGTGTGTTCAAGAGGAGGGAAGGTTGGTGATGGAAATGGGTGAAAGTGCTATGCTACACAAGACCAAAGCAAAGGAAAGAATTAGAAACAAGCTATGCAAGATGGGAAAGGTAAAATACCTCCCCAAGGTGGAATCAAGAAGGAAAACAAGTGTTTCTTTGTAAAAAGAAGGGACACATGAAGAAAGATTGCACCAAGTTTCAGAACTGGCTTGTGAAGAAAGGTAAACAAATCCCATTAGTTTGTTATGAATCTAATATGGTTGATGTTAAACATAATACATGGTGGATTGATTCTGGTGCTACAATCCATATTTTGAATACCTTGCAGGGTATGTGAAACCTAAGGAAACCAGTGGGAAGTGAGCAATGCATCTTATCAGGAAACAAGAGCAGCTCACATGTGGAAGCTATTGGAACATGCAATTTAGTATTAAGTAATGATTATGTTTTAAATTTAGAAAAGACCTTTTATATTTCAAGTTTTTCCAGAAATTTGATTTCAGTTTCAAGACTAATACATTTGGGTTACTCCTTTATGTTTTCGGAGAATAATTTCGGTTTATTTTATAAATATGATCTTGTTGGAAATGGTTTTTTGTCTGATGGTCTTTCTTCTATTAATTTACAACATAATGTCATTAATAATGTTATGCATGTTCACACTGGTATGAAACGTTGTATTATGAATGAAGATTCCACTACATTGTGGCATCGGAGATATGTCTAATCACCGATGCCACAATGTAGAGGAATCTTCATTCATAATACAATGTTTCATACCAGTGTGAACATCCATAACATTATTAATGACATTATGTTGTAAATTAATAGAGAAAAGACCATCAGACAAATAACCATTTCCAACAAGATCAGATTTATAAAATTAACTGAAATTATTCTCCGAAAACATAAAGGAGTAACCCAAAGGTATTAGTCTTGAAACTGAAATCAAATTTCTGGAAAAACTTGGAATATAAAAGGTCTTTTCTAAATTTAAAACATAATCATTAATTAATACTAAATTGCATGTTCCAATAGCTTCCACATATGAGCTGCTCTTGTTTCTTAATAAGATTCATTGCTCACTTCTCACTGGTTTCCTTAGGTTTTGCATACCCTGCAAGGTATTCAAAATATGGATTGTAGCACCAGAATCAATCCACTATGTATTATGATTAACATCAACCATATTAGATTCATAACAAACTAATGAGATTGGTTTACCTTTCTTCACAAGCCAGTTCTGAAACTTGGTGCAATCTTTTTTCATGTGTCCCTTATTTTTACAGAAGAAACACTTGTTTTCCTTCTTGATTCCACCTTGGGGAGGTATTTTACCTTTCCCATCTTGCTTAGCTTGTTTCTGATTCTTTCCTTTGCTTTGGTCTTGTGTAGCCAACATAGCACTTTCACCCATTTCCATCACCAACCTTCCCTCCTCTTGAACACACATGGTCAAAAGTTCATTAATTGACCACTTATCCTTATGTGTATTGTAAGAGATCTTGAAGGGTCCATATTATTGTGGAAGAGAGTTCAGTATGTAGTGCACAAGGAAAGTGTCATACATTTCAACCTCAAGAGTTTTCAATTGAGTCGCAATGTCCCTCATCTGCATAATGTGACCACGCACACCCCTTACACTAGTGAGCCTTAAGGATGAGAGCTTCATTATTAGGGTGCTAGCAAGTGCCTTATCTGAAGTGACAAATTGCTCATCAAGAGCTTTCAACAAGGCTTTGACATCACTATGCTGTTCGACACTACCTCGAATGCTAGCAGAAAGTTTGGTCTTAATGAACATAACACTAAGGCGATTAGATCGATCCCATAGTTCATTAACAACCAAATCATTTGTAGAGCTAACATCGGTAATAATAGGCTTGTCTTTCCTAATAGCATAGTCAATGTCAATGCACCCTAAATGAAGGAGAACTTTTTCCTTACATAACTTGTAACCATCGCCTTTGAGTTCGGGAATATCATTGTCAGAGTAATTCACAGGTTGCATAGTTGCATAAATATTGACATACACACTTATCACTTGAAATTTGAGACTAATACATATAAATAATGTTTTACCAATGTAAAACATTATTGATGAATCTAGTGACATAAAACCTACCTGTGGGTTAAAGTTTTAATTCATAAGATTCATATAGCTTTATGATAAAACTATCAAATTATGTTCATTTTCTTAATTCATGTGGGTAAATTAAGAAATATAATTTGATATCCTATCCTAATTAATTATATTAAATGTCATAAAATTCATGTAGGATAAATTTATAACATTAAGTACAATCAATTACAAATAAATGTCCTCTCTATAAAATGTGATCATTAACTTAATACATAATTTAAATACTTAAAGTTGCTGTGGCGACATATCTCCTTAGAAAGAATTAAAAGATTAGTAAATGATGGAGTACTAAGTACTTTAGACTTTACTGATTTTGGCACTTATGTGGAATGCATTAAGGGAAAGCCGACCGACAAGTCCGAGAAGAAAGGTACCAAAAGGAGTGCAAATCTATTAGAGATCATACATACAAATATTTGTTGTCCAGACATGGACGCTTATGATCCAAAATATTTCGTCACTTTTATTGATGATTACTCATGTTACATGTATCTCTACTTGCTTCATACTAAGGACGAAGCATTAAATGCTTTTAAAAATTTTAAGGCCGAAGTAGAGAAACAATTAGGAAAACAAATTAAAAACGTGAGATCAGATATAGGTGGTGAATATTATGGTAGATACACAGAGTATGGACAAGCACCAGGTCCATTTGCAAAGTTTCTTCAAGAGCAAGGAATAGTTCCTCAACTCACCATGCCTGTCATGCCAAGTCAGAATGGTGTGGCAGAAAGAAGAAACCGGACTTTAATGGAAATGGTAAGGAGTATGCATGGCGATACCTAGTTTCCTAAATCCCTATGGGTTGAGGCTCTTAAGACGACAATGTATATATTAAACCGAGATCCAACCAAGGTTGTCCCAAAGACACCATTTGAACTATGGAAAGGTTGGAAACCAAGTTTGAGACATATGCACGTTTGGGGATGCCCGTCTGAAGTAAGAATTTATAACCCACAAGAAAAGAAGCTTAACCCAAAGATCATTAGTGGCTATTTCATTGGATATGCCGAAAGGTCTAAGGGATACAAATTCTACTGTCCATCTCACAGCAATAGAATTGTGGAATCAAGGAATGCCAAATTTCTTGAGAATGACTTAATCAGTGGGAGTGATCAATTGGAGAGTATAATCTCTGAAAATGATCAACCTTCGACATCAGTTGATAGATTGGTTGTCAATCACAATACTCCTTTAGATCAAACGAGTGTTGAACAACTTGTCATTGAAATTCCACAAACTGCTGACAATAATCATGTAGATCAAGTTGTTCAAGAAAATCTAGAAATTTTTGAACAACAAGCTGAACAACATGATCCCCAAGAAAATGTTGAACCAACATTAAGAAGATCTACAAGGGAGAGAAAGTCAGCAATTCAGATGACTATATTATGTATCTACAAGAAATGGACTATAATATTGGAGCCAAAAATGATCCTAAATCGTTTTCACAAGCCATGGATTCTAAGGAATCTAATCTATGGCATGATGCTATGATAGATGAAATGAATTCTATGAAATCTAACGATGTCTGGGATCTTGTCAAGTTGCCCAATGGTGCAAAAGCCATTGGATGTAAATGGGTCTTTAAAATAAAGAAGGATTCATTAGGCAACATTGAGAGATATAAAGCAAGACTCGTTGTTAAAGGATTCACTCAAAGGGAAGGAATCGACTACGAGGAAACTTTTTCTCCAGTTTCTAAAAAGGATTCATTTCGTATTATCATGGCATTGGTTACACATTTTAACTTGGAGTTGCAACAAATGGATGTGAAAACAACATTTCTCAATTGAGATATAGAGGAAGAGGAGTATATGAAACAACCAGAAGAATTCTCCTCTAGTGATGGTGAGCAATTGATTTGCAATCTTAAGAAATCTATATATGGGTTGAAACAAGCCTCCCGTCAGTGGTATTTGAAGTTCCATAATGTTATCTCTTCATTTGGATTTGTTGAGAACATTATGGATCAATGTATATACCAGAAGGTCAGCGGGAGTAAAATATGTTTTCTTATCCTATATGTGGATATTCTACTAGCAGCCATTGATAAGGGTTTGCTATATGAGGTGAAACAATTTCTCTCTAAAAGTTTTGAAATGAAGGATATGGGTGATGCGTCTTATGTCATTGGCATAAAGATACATAGAGATAGACTTAAAGGTACTTTAGGTCTATCATAGGAAGCCTATATTAATAAAGTGTAAGAGAGATTTTGGATGAAAAATTGTTCACCAAGTGTAGCTCCCATCGTGAAGGGTGACAAGCTTAGCTTGGACCAAAGTCCTAAAAATGACTTTGAAAGGGAACAAATGAAGAACATTCCATATGCTTCGGCTGTTGGGAGCTTAATGTATGCTCAAGTCTGCACAAGACCTGACATTGCATTTGTTGTGGGAATGTTAGGGAGGTATCAGAGTAATCCACGTATGGACCATTGGAAAGCTGTGAAGAAGGTGTTAAGGTACCTTCAAGGGACAAAGGACTACATGCTTACGTATAGACAGAATGATAATCTGGAAGTTGTTGGCTACTCAGATTCAGACTTTGCTAGATGTGTTGATTCGTGAAAATCAACGTCTGGTTACATTTTCATGATTGATGGCGGAGCTATATCTTGGAGAAGCGCAAAGCAGACTCTAACTGCTACTTCCACTATGGAAGCGGAGTTCGTTTCTTGTTTTGAGGTAACCTCGCATGGTGTTTGGTTGAAGAGTTTCATCTCCGGGATTAGAATTGTGGATTCAATTTCTAGGCCATTAAAGATATTTTGTGACAATTCAGCAGCAGTCTTTATGGCTAAAAACAACAAAAGTGGTAGTCGAACAAAACACATCGACATTAAGTACTTAGCCATAAAAAAAAATGTGTTAAAGATAAATCAATGTCATTGAGCACGTTAACGCTGAATTAATGATTGCCGATCCTTTAACTAAAGGCATGCCACCGTTTAAATTTAAGGATCATGTGGATAGAATGGGACTTGGTTCTCTAGTTTAATTTTGTTGTATGAACCATTGTCATTAATAATGAAATTCTATTTCAGTTGTGATATTTTCTCATTTTGTTTCGTGTACACCTTCAGTTTTGGAAAAATATCATTTTAGTTTGAACCTAGAATAAACATGGGGTTTATTCATCTAGTTAAATGGACTATTGTTAAGATACATAACATATTATGATACATGGAAGATAATATTCGAACTAAGAGTACCTATTGCCATGATCCTTGTGTTTTGTCTCTTATTGTGATATTGATGATGTTTGGACGAAGTGGGAAAATGTAAGATATTCTCTATTTTGGTATAAGGAAATTCTTTGGTATCAAGTAATTGCAAAATAAAGATATCATTAATTGGCCCAAATCATTAATGATGATTAATTTGATTTCCATAACTACACCAATAAAATATTGGTCAAAGTAATATTATGAGAATAAATCAATTAGTCCAAATTAATCCCACAATTTATGAGATTGATTGATTGACTTTGTGATGGACAAAGCCTATAAATAGAGGCATTCTTGGGTCCTAGAGTTATCTCAATTCACACATTTTCTAGCACCATCAAACCTAGAAGAGGGAGAGACTATAGAAGTTCTCAAGACGAAGAAGCACTAAATATAGTTGCTTGAATCAATAATCGGAGGTTAGTTCATTTTAATTTTATACTTCCGCTGCATTTCCTACCTCTGATTTATGGTCTAGCATATTAATTTATGCTAATAGACAGTTCACGGTTCATCGAAATCCCATACCGCTAGAACCGTGTAAGTATGATTTGCGATTCATCCAGTTTATTTTTATTTAACAGATTTTTAAACTGTTTATTTTAAACAATTTTTAGCAGAATTTTTTTTAGCTGTTTTTGAGGTAAAATTTATGACAACTAATTTTACTCTTTTATAGTTAAAAAGGGGACATTTAGAAGCCTATATGTCAAGATTCAAATTACAATATTGAAAACAAAAAAATCTAAAGTCCTAAACTAAATATTACGAAAATACTAAACAATTACAGAAAATTTTGGGGGAAACTAGTTTCCCCAAATATTATAAAAAGTCTTGTTTTTTATTTAAAAAAAAAAATTGTACGTGCCTTTGTTTCAATTTTTAAAACAAGACTTTTTATAATGTTAGGAAGAAACTAGTTTCTCCCAAAACCTACTCAAACAATTATCTAAACTATATTCTATATAATACAAAATTACTAAAAAAATTACCCAATTATTTGTCGCTTGAAGAGTTATCTTGCTCAAACAATTATATCACCTTCAGAGAATAAAAAAAAAAAATGTTCTTAATCTCGATTTTCCTTCAATACAAAATGTTTTCACTTGTTCGGGGGAAAATGTTTTACAAAAAACGTTTTTCTCATTTTTCGGTGTTTGATAATCACCGAAAAATGTAGAAAATATTTTTTCCACTTTTCTAATTAAAAGGACTTACGAATTTTTCCTAATTAAAACATTTTTAAAAAAAATGGTAACAGCCTTACACACACCTCATTTTCCATACACCCCACGATATCCACCGTAGATCAACCACCCCCTACCCCCATCCCCTCATAAAAAAATTATTTATATTAAAATTATTTTTTACAATTCTCCCCCCCCCCCTCACCACCACCATCCCCCCCCGGGTCAGGTAAAAAAAATTATTTTAAATTTATTTTTAACAAATCCCCACTCCCACCACCACCTTAAGATCAAAAAATGTTTTTTTATTCATTTTAAAATTATATTTTAACAACTCCTCCACTCTCAAACAATTTTTTTTATTCATATTAAAATATTTTTTTAACAATCCTCGCCACCCCCACCCACCCACCCACCATCAACCCCCCTCCCACAGTCAAACTTTGTAATTCATTATTTCACATGTTTTAAATATTAATTATATCCATTGAAACTCGATATAGATATAAGCATTAAAAATTATAAATTAAAATTTTAGGGACCATTGAGAAAAAAATTTGAAAATTTTGACCAAACTACACCATGAAGCAAAAGACAAAAGATTTTTTTAATTTGAGCATGATCACGCCTATCAGACTAAATTTTACTTAGAGAAAAACGAACAACGTTTATCTCATAATTGTTTTTTAAAAAACTTACTAAATTACCATAAAAAATCAACATAATACAAATCACTCATACATAATTGCGTCATAATTTTGTCAATTCAACCCAACACTAATTCCACCACATTTCACAACCATTTTTACAACATTTTAAACTTACTAGCATTACTCCCGTGCGATGCATCGATAATTGCTAACACATAACATATGGAAATCTAAACAAATAAAAAAGGAATTAGAGATATAAATAAGAGTTACATCAATGAGCGGGAATAAAAGTTTGCCCAACTCTAAACCCAAAAAAACACCTAACTATCAACCTTACTTGCTTATCAGTGCAAGCTAAGTAAAATCAAAGTAAAAATATATAGAAATTCAACCCAATCCAAAATCGCCTGATCCACCAAACCGCACCAGAGGTCCAAAACCGCACCAGAGCCAAAAATCTCACCAGAGCCAAACTGCACCAAAAATCGCACCAGGACCAAAACCGCACCAGAGGCAAAACGCACCCGAGGCAAACCGCACCAGCCCAAATCGCATCTAAACCGCCCTAATATGATAATCCCAGACCATCCATGTCCAACCCGCCCAAACTGCCTAGGGGGCGGTCGCACCAAATCTCTGGACAAAAAAATGTCTCTTTCAAGATAAGCTCAATAGAAGAAATGTTTAAATGTAATTCTAAAGAGATCACAATTTCACATAATCTATAACCTTACCTTCTTCTAATTTGAAGATCCTGGTCATTAAGATAATTTTGCTTCCAGAAAAAAAAAAAAAAAAAAAAGATAATTTAGGGATTCCTTTGGAAGAAAAATATATCCCGTGCAAAAACGCTAATTATCCGTGTTGGGATTTCTTTGGAAGAAAAAAACCCTCGCCCAACTATATTGATATTTAGAATGAATAGTTACAGACAATTAGTAATGTAAAAAAGAAAAAAAATATATATTTATAGACAATTAATAATTAGAATGAATAGTTAGATGATACTTTTGTTTATAACCTGGAAAAAATGTTACTCAAAATATATGTCTTTTGTAACTAAGTGAATTATTTCTTCTTCACATTTTTTTTAAAAATCTTATACTCCTTCATTCCTATCAAAAATAGAATATTTTGTAATATTGGTCGTACTACTCATATAAAAAGTTTCAAAATAATTGCAATTTTTACAATGATCCTAAATGAAATCCTATCCAATTAATCTTTCCTAATAATTGTCCTTAATTAATAGTGATCAATTTAAATAAAATAAAAGGAGAACTATCTAATGGAGAATTTCTATTATGATTATACCTTTGAAAATCACCTATTTTGATTATTAATAAGAATTATAAATTTATGATATTGAAAGTATTACTAATGGATGTAAAATAATTATCCGTTCATATTATGTACTCCCTCCGTCCCATAGAACATTACCCCTTTTGCTATTTTGGGCGTCCCTCTTTAAAGTCCCACTTTCCTAAAAAGGAAACCTTAAATCACTATTCTCTCCACTCATTCTCTCTCCTACATTATTTTAATACTCACAACACCATTATAATTTACTATTCTCTCCACTCATTCTCTCTCCTCCCACTCACAACACCTACTTTAATAACATTATTCCTTATTTTCCGTTCTCAATAGTAAACGTGTAATGTTCTATGGGACGGAGGGAGTATAAATTTTGTTATATTCTATTCAATCTAATTGGTATACTAAAATTCTCTCAATAAAAATGTCATACTTTCATTGGAAAAAATATAGAAATACTAAAATTATTTTTTATTGAAAATAAATCTAGTTTTTACTCAAACTTAAAAATATTAATAACCTTTTGTTTTGAAAGAAAAATATTAATTATATTACGATGAAAAGGTGCAATTTAATTGTATACCATATTATTAATAAAATATTGCTATTATTTTTAAATATATAAAATATTTTGTTAATTTATATGAAATTGTGTTATATTAACCAAATCGAATTGTAAAATAAGCTCTTGGAGTCACCCATATATTTACAAAAATTAAAAACAATGCATAAACTTTTTCAACCCTAATAACTACCTCCAATAATTTGGGTTTATGAAAGCTTAAATTTCGATCAATCATGTCCCCAATTTTGGCTCACTTATTATACCTTCCAATTTTTTTATTTGTACTTTTACCGTTTTAACATAGAGACTAATATGTTTTACAAAAAAAAATCTTATAACTATATATATTCATATATTAAATTTTTAATAATATATTTATGAATTTAATTTTGGATAGGAGTTAATATTTGAAAAATGAAGAAAGATGGAGAAGACATTCTATTTTTTTTTATAATATTTTTTACCTTTCTTACTACAACTTTTCTCTCATTTTAATAAAAAAAAAAAGAAAAATGGTGTGGAGGGGGAGATAGGAGAGGACGGATCATGTGATCAATCACCCAAGAATTTCACTTTCCTTTCTCTATCTCTCTAATTAATTGCTAATTTGAAAAGAACAAAAAGTAAAAAAATAAAAATAAAAATTGGAAAGCTCAAATGAGCTGTACTCCACAAACAACCTTTCATTTTCCCATGCCTCTTCTCTTCCAATCCCCAAACGTCTCAGTCTCCCATTTCAATTAAAATTTTTATACTCTCTTTCTTTCTCTTTCTTTCTCTCTCTAACTCTCCCTCTTCTTCTTCTTCTTCTTTCATCTCCCCCACCCACCACCCACTTCCCCTTCTCTCCGCCCCACCACAACACCAATTTCGAGTTGCCTCTTCCCCATTACCGCCCCAATACTCCGACGCCGACTCCCTACCACCCGAACTGCAAACCCACATCTACTACTACTCTACCCACTGCCGGCCTAGGATAGCAACATAATGCCTCCCTTTCTCTGTCCCCGTTTAGATCCGGTAACAAAACCCACTTCCCTCGTTCACTACCTGTCCCTTTCCGACGTCTTCACCATCTACTCCCTTGTTCTCAACCGGCTCTTCTCCAACCCTAACACGTCGTCCCACGACCTCACGCTACACCGTCGGTGGCGGTACATGAACCGTGCGAAGAGGACACATCCGTGGCATAAACAAATTCGAGTTGGACGACGAATCTTCTTCTTTTTCTTCTCTTTTTACTTTTAAATCTGACTCCATGTGTGTCCTATGTATGTGAGTGTTCATGTGTGTGTGTGGGTGTGTGTTAAAAAGAGAAGAGGAAGAAACATTTGAATGTAGATCAATACACTTGGCAAATTTTGTCAGAAAGAATAACACAAATGGATAATATACACACAACATCAGCAACATTTGTCAAGTTTTTACAGTTTAAAATAAACAAATGGCTTACACATGCACACAAAATCAACATCTATTCTCTAAGTCTGTCTAATGAATAATATACCCTTAGTTGAACATCATTATGTACACAACATATTAGCTATTTTAGTAACTGCAAATATAAACAATGTAATGACAATTTTGCCCCTGATAGTGATGTTTCTGAGCGGGAACTTGCACTATCCTTGTTTTATATATTTATAGATTTCCATGTCACTTACTCAGAGTAACATGTGCAATTCACACAAAAAAATCATTACTAACACTATAAAACTCAACCATATTCAAATCATATACTCCCTCCGTCCCACCCAAGTGTGCACCATTGACCAAAGGCACGCCGATTAAGAAATATTATTAAGATAATGAAAATGTGTAGTAGAAAATGAAGAGAGGGAATGAGTGGAGTAAATAATAGGTTGGTTGAATAAATTGTGTGGTGGAGAATGAGTGGAGTTAATGAGTGGGTGGGGTAGGGAGAATATAAAATATTAAAGGACATACCATTTATGATAGTTCACACTGGATTGAGACGGATCAAAAGAGAAATAAGTGTACACTGGGCTGAGACGGAGGGAGTATGTATAATTGACCCATAATCATATAATTCTAAAATAACATATCCCAAACACATTGATTGATATTACATGTTCAACACATACATAATAAATTTTCCACCAAATTCTTTTCACACACTTAGCACACCAAGTGCATATTTCAACATGCCAATTGATATTATACATATGAACTCGAGCTCGAGCTCGATCTGACTTTTTAAGTTTGTTTTGTTATCAAGCTGGCTCATGATTGGCTCATTTGTTCGACCAACTTTGATCGAAATCGACTCGTTCGAGATCAACTTGTTTAGATCGTTAATTTTGTTCGCGAATAACTTTATCTCGAGTTCGGCTTGATAAGCTCGTTAACACGAAATTTATTGTTTGGACTCGACTCGTTAAGCTCGAATCATTATTACTTTTGTAATAAATATACATAAAATATATGTATAATATATATGTGTGAAATTAATATATTTAATTTTTCAACTCGACTTCGTTAAGCTCGTACTCGGTTCGTTAAACTCGAATTCGAGCTCGTCTAATTTCAGATTTTTCAAAAAAGAATTCCAACCTTGAATTTGGCTCGTTAAAACTCGAGTTCGAGCATCCCGTAAATAGCTTGCGAACGGCTCATGAACAACTCGAAACTCAATTCGATTCGATCTCAAACAGTCAAATTACGCTCGATCTCGAGAAAAGCTCGACCTCGATAATTTATAAACGAGCTCAAGCTCGAAACTCAAAAGCTCGATTTGACTCGACTCATTTACAGCCCTAGCCACCACCCCTCTTCTAACCATCGACCATTATCCATTTGGCCACCACCTTCGACCACCAATCACTGGCCACACCACAACTGGGACAACCACCCTTACTCCAATGACTACTCTGACGACCACCAACCACTACCATCCCTCCAATAACCCACCACATATGGCTATCATCCCTTTATGAACACATTTTGACCACTACCTCGAGTCATCGATAACCACCACCATTTCGATCATACCTCCACCGACGACCCCGTCCACGACCCCTACCATCCCATGCTCTCAGCCGCGAATACTCTTCCCCACCCTACCTCCAACAACCAACCATCCCTTCATCGAACCATCATCTCCAACGACTACCATCTTCGACCGTCACTATCCCTCCACACCCATCTCTCTTTGGCAACCCATAAATATTAAAAATTGAAAAATTATAATATTTGAAATTCTATTATTGTACAAAAATGTACAAGTTAGTAAAACATTTTTTTTAAACGTTAAAAAGTTAATATTATTTTTATATTCAATGGGACTCACTTGTAATACTTACAACAGCAATCCACTTACTATTTCTCTCACTCATTCTCTTTTCTATTTTACTTTTCATACTCACAATATCTCCTACACTCATTATTTTTTCTCTTATTATAATAGTTTTTTCTTAATTTTTGTGAAAATCTTAAGTCGACTGGGATGGAGGAGTATAGCTTCATTGAATATCTTCGTTATTGAATGAAGTACCATTATTAATTAATATGTATATTTATAATTATTTGTTAAGTACCAAACTAACACAAATTGAAAATGAAGCTTCAATTCGAATCAATTTGTATTTACATCATATTTTAATATTAATAATTTTATATCTAAATAGTTTTTAAAATACTTTCTTTTGAAATAGTTTTTTTGTCAGTAAATTTAATACACGGTGCATGTGTGTGTGTGTATAAAAAAAAAAAAAAGGATAGTGGTGCATGGCTTTCAACTTGGAGGTCATGAGTTCGATACCCCCAGAAGTTAGAGGGAAGACTTTCTCTCCCTAGGATTTATCCTAGGCGCTTCTGTGCGCTTCTGTGTGTGTGTGTGTACAAAAAAAAAAAAAAAAAAAAAAAAAGGATAGTGGTGCATGTTAGCATTTTTTGCCAAAAAGAGAATAATGGTGCATGTTAGCATTGGGTATTGATTTTTTTATTAGATATAGTTTTGCAATTTTTAAATTAAAAACTATATTGGCAAAGAAAAATACAAAGTCATTAATGAATGCATAAATGCACTAAAAGTATGTTAAATGCCAGAAAAATAATTATTTTAATGCAATTTTAGTTTCTTAAGAATTGAGGTGACTCATTCGATTTTAAAAAAAAATGATTTGAGCTGGCTACTTAAATTAAATAATACAATTTCTTTGATAAGTATATTTCAAAATAATGGTTGATGCTGATGAGAGTATTTTTTTTTTAAACTAAAAAAATAAGAGAAATTGAAAGGGTTGTTTCTTGACGTATGATAATTCTATTTTTATTTGAAAATTAGATAATTACTCTTAAATAAAAGTCATACAAATAAAATAGAAAATAAATAAGTATCATATTTTTTTTGTAAAATACGTTTGAAGGAAGAAAATTTAAAGAAATTTGATAATATTTTTTTTGTAAAAGTGGGCGGTAAAAGAATTTTTTTGTGTTATTATATTATATTATATATATATATAAAAAGAGGATAGCGATTTATGTTAGCATTTCCCGCCAAAAAGAGAATAATGGTGCATGTTAGCATTGAGTATTGATTTTTTTATTAGAAATAGTTTTGCAATTTTTAAATTAAAAACTATATTGGCAAAGAAAAATACAAAGTCATTAATGAATGCATAAATGCACTAAAAGTATGTTAAATGCTAGAAAAATAGTTTTTTTAATGCAATTTGAGTTTCTTAAGAATTGAGGTGTCTCATTGGATTTAAAAAAATGATTTGAGCTGACTACTTAAATTAAATAATAATTTCTTTGATACGTATATTTCAAAATAATGGTTGATGCTGATGAGTGTATTTTTTTTTAAACTATAATAATTCTATTTTTATTTGAAAATTAGATAATTACTCTTAAATAAAAGTCATACAAATAAAATAGAAAATAGATGAGTATCATATTTTTTTGTAAAATAGGATGAAGGAAGAAAAGTTAAGGAAATTTGATTATAATTTTTTTTTTTTGTAAAAGTGGGCGGTAAAAGATTTTTTTGTGTTATTTTCGTCATTTTTTATTAAAACGAGTGCAAAATATCAAAACTTCGGTTAGTATTAAGAATTGTCCCTCTTTCAACAATTTTAATTTTGTTTTGGAGTTTGTGAAAGATTATCACCAGAATTGTTATAATTATACTCCCTCCATTTCTTTTTATTTGTCACTTTAGACAAAATTTCACAAATCAAGAAATTCATAAATTACTCTTTTTTAACATTTCTCTTCATCTTACACATTAAACATTTTTACATAAGTAAATGAACGAATGTATTAATGACAAAGAAAATCATGACCATTAAAAAAACACAAGATTTTGAGGGAAACTAGTTTCTCCTTAAGTTATAAAAAGTCCTGTTTTATAAACTGTTCCTAAATATTCACTAACTACTTGCAAGTAGAAAAAAAGTGAACTTTTTATAATTTATGGAGAAACTAGTTTCTCCCAAAACTTGCTCTTAAAAAAAACAAACTATAATGACTAATATTTAGGAACACAATTTTTTTTTGACAAATATAAATGGAGAGAGTAATAGATATATAGATAGGACTAGAGAAAAGTCACTTCAAAATTAATACTCTCTCCGGTACAAAATGTGACCAGAGAAAAGTCACTTCAAAATTAATACTCTCTGCGGTACAAAATTTGACGATTTAAATAATGGGGCAAAGTGACGATTTAAAAATAAAGTATTACTTTGGTAGAAAATAAATTTGCTGTAACATTAGGATTAGAAGTATTTTAGTCTTTTATTAAAATATTTGATTTTGATTTAAAGAATAAATAATTGATTCAAAACTGAAATACTATTTTTAATAAAATAATATTTGAATTTAAATAGAAGTTAGCAGGTTCAGTATATGTTTACTTTTGGTCTTCTTACAAAAATATGTGTATAATCATGGTCATTTCATTTTGTTTTATTGGGAGTAACTTAAAATTTCGAAATATAATGATACTGAAACTTGTGAATTCTCTCTTATCAATGTTTTATCTAAATGAATATTTAAGGATATATTAATTAAATGTTATTTTTATGATTTTCTTAGAAATTATTCTTTTAATATCAATGTATATTTGGTATACAAAAAAGATTAAAGAGATCAATGGATGGATGTCGATACTAATTATAAAGATTAAAAATATAACGTTATGTATAAACAAATTTGTCAAATATTTAAATTCACTTTCTATTTATTTTTATATTAAATTTGATTTATAATTAATTATACGTTATAATATACAACTATATTCACATGAAAAAATTAATATGTAAATAATTTTTGTTAACGCACAGGTAGAATACTAGTTAAATATAAATTAGCGATATTTGGTTTTTACCACACAGGAATTTGCAAGGGCCAGGGGTAGGCATACAAAGCCGTTGGAGGGCTTTATTGATTATCTCGCCCAACGTTCGACTCTCTCAGGTGGGCCCTACTTCCTGTTTCCTTTCTATTAAAGTTTTCTAACGTTACAAAAATATCAAAATCTGAAGGTTTAATTGAACACTATAAATACATAGCCTTCCCCTCCCCTTCAAATTCCATCCAAATTTCTCCCTAATTCACACACACAAGCGCACACACCTTTTTCCTGAATCTTTCCCAATTTCTTTTAAAATGGCATCATCGATCGGCCCGTTAAGATTCACTATCTTCGCAGTGATAGTGGCGGCGTTTCTCGCTTCGGGAACTGCTCTAGCGCAAGATACCGAACTTTCGCCATCGCCGGCGCCGGCTCCGATGGACGCTGGATCGGGATTATCCGTAACTGTCTCCAACGCGTTCGTTTATTCTTCGTTGCTATTATCCCTGCTTAAGCTTCTCTGCCACTAAATTGTTAAGTTGAAAATTCAGAGAGGGAGAGATTTATGTATTTGTGGTACTGTTTTTGCCCTAATTAAAATTATTGGCTAGGGTTGAAGTAATTAATTTATATTACTTGCATAATTGAATGAACTTTGGTTATATATTTAAATTGAATTGAATGAACTTTGGTTATATATTTAAAAAAACATATATATATTTTTTTTTGAAACAAATAAAAGTATAGATTAATTGCATGGATAAGTTAGGTGACATTTGTTTTTTTTTAAGTGTTAAGTGCTGAAATCTGATTTCACATCTGAATCTGTCCAATCGATAAGACCGATGTTGAAACCGATTTACGAATTTTTAAAGTTGTTTGATTTTTCAACTGAATTCATTTACTAAATATGTCGATTTACCATTTTATCCATTTCAAATAATAATTAAAAACACTTTTTCTTTTAGAAAAATAACAACATAACACACATACCAGCTAACATTTCATCATGAGCTACTCCCATGAATTCAATTAAAAGATAATCAAATTTACTACAGACTAATTTGAGCAAATTGGAAGGTCATTTTAAATACAGTATACATTTTGAGACGAAGGATGTGGTATTATGAATTGAATTTAGAACGAAGCGAAAAAAAAAACACCAATTGAATGAAGCTACCTGAGAGAATCATACACATCCACACATACACAAACAAAACCCAGCAAGCAAATGGTAGGCCAAAAAAAAATCTCTAATTATAATGTCAAGAAGGAAATTATACAGATTGAAGAGATGATGCTTCATGCTCTCAAATTTATTAATTAAGAAAAAATTGAAAATGTACAGCTCCAAACCCAGAAATCCTACAACTTCAATTACATTGAGCAACTCCAAAATACACATAACCTACTAATAGAAGCCGGCGAGCCCCATGGCGACGAACCCCAGGAAGAAAACAAAATGGAAGAACCAGAATTTCAATCAATCCATGAACCAATCGATGAAGGCGGAGACGTCAACTAGCTAACTGATGACGGAGAAGGAGATTTCTTGGTGCATATCAGGGAGATATGGAGTAGGAGTAGATCGGCCATGGATGGGGTGAGTGATAGAGATGAACGTTGAAGAGATAAAGGCTATGGAGAGAGAATAGAGGGTACAAATGAGAGGGGTAAGGTTGGAAATATGAAAATATCATGGGGACATATTCGTCCAATTTTTGCTTCAGAGGCGCCTACTTTAAAATCAGTGGCATTTTTACCTCTTAAATTTAAGTGGTAATTCAGAAGCATTAAGTCTGAATTTAAAAAAATAAACAAACAATCTGAATTCTCCCATCTCTGATTCACCCACCATTTCAGCACTGAATAAGAGACAAAAGTGAAAAACAAACACCACCTTAATGATAAGATTTTCCACAATGATTAGAGGCTTGTCACAAAATTTAAAAAAAAACATTGCGATTAAAAAATATCTTGAAAATGAGAAAGAATGTAATTGAGTAAACCCATGCTTTCGGTCCATACTTTAAGCCTTTCACCACTTCCAATCTTCAATTGTATAATACTAGAATAAAATAAGCCCGTGTTCGAGGACATATTTTTTTTTAATTAAGCCCCGTGTTCGAGGACGCGTTTTTTTTTAATTTAAAAAAAAAAAAAATTTAAGGGCAAAATGAGAAAGGGACAAAATAGTGAGGGCAAAATGAAAAATTCGGCCATTGAAACTATTCATTCAACTGTAGCACACCAGTACCATTTATACTATAGATTTTGGGACAAATAAATGTCTTTTCAAGTATAACTTGGACACTGCCTCTTTCTTATATTAAAAAATCTTCTCGAGAAAAATATTTGACATAAAAAACTCTTACGGAGATTGCCATATAAAAAACTCCTATCATTTACTTATAAGTCGTTTTATCTTACTAGAAGATTGCCATATAAACCGTAAGCACCTGTGCGGGGCAATAACTTCTTACGGAGATTGTATTAAATACAAGACTCGACTTGAATTCTTTTGTTTCCAATCTCCGTTATCTTTTTCTGTTAAGTTTCTAGTTAAGTTCTTGAGAAGCCTACACAATTATCCAACAATCGTAAGAAGTTATTTTACGCTTCTTCAAGATCTTCAAGATGGCAAACGAGAAAGACTCCACAGAATCAAGTCAAGGGAATGTGACGCCTCCATCTCAAGGTGACGCTACGTTCAACAATGTTACACCGTCTCACCCGGTTCATGGTAAGAAACCTCCTTCACGTACAACCTCAAGGGTTGCACCTCTTAATGCTCTCCCTCCGTCTCATGTGTTCGTACATGCGAAAAGACCGGGTATTCTTACCGGGATGAACTTTAAAAGGTGGCAACAGAAAATGTTGGTCTATTTGACAACATTAAAATTGGTGCATTTTCTTTGGAAATATCCACCATTGATATCCGACGAGGATGAATCCAAAGCAAATAATGAATTGGATACTTGGAATCACAGCGATTTCTTGTGTCGCAATTATATTCTTAATGGCTTGGATTACACACAATACAAGGTGTGTTGTGGCATAAAGACCGCGAGAGAACTTTGGGACTTTCTCGAGATGCACAATACTATGTGTATTGTGACTAAAAGACCGCAAGTGAACTTGGTGGAAAGAAGTACCGGAAACAAGAGAAAGAAAACCGGGAAAGTGAAGAGGACCGTCAAGAAGGTCAAAGGTAGTTGTTTTAATTGCGGCAAACCCGGGCATATGGCTAGGGAATGTCGACATCCTAGAATCAACAACCAAGATGGAAACCCTCTTCAAGCCAATGTGAATGAAGATAGAAATGTTCCATTGGACTTTGATCAACTTAGCCTAGGGGCATAAGATTGAATTGACCAAAAGTGGTTGTTGTGTTAGTAAAGGGTACCTTGTTGAAGGACTCCTTAAATTGTAATTGTTTATCCGCCTAAGTGCGAAGAATAAAATTTCAGATTTTATTTACTTGGTTTGAAGTGTTCCAATTGTTATGGCGTGTTCATTTAGGTCGTGTAAATTTAAATTCACTAAGTCGACGAGTTAATTTAAAATTACTACCTAAAATGAAATTTGATTCGCAAAATCAATTGTGATTTCTTTTGTAGAAATCGGTTCAAACCGAGAAATAGTAAATAGATAGTTATTTACTTCTATTAATGATTGCATTTGATAATGCAAAGTTCATCTTTTGGAAAAGTAAAAGGTAAAACCTTAAAGTTTTAAGTAAACAATAAGGTTTGTGATTCATCTTAATGAACAATTAAGAGTTTCGAAGTGATAGAGGTGGTTAGTATGTAGTACCGTTTGAAAAATAATTGTTGGGACGCTGACACTTATTTATCAAGCGAAAGCTTCTTACACACTCAAATCAATTGAAAAAGGAAGATAGAACTTTTAAGGAGATGGTGAACTCCTTATTGATAAGTTCCGTCTTATGTGGGTATACCTAGCAAAGGTAGAAATATCTAAACCTAAAGAGGTTAAGATAGGACCCAAAAACCATGGATTACGTTTCCATTGGCAATGCACGGTATTCTTTCTTCAACCAAGGAAAATGGTTGAAGAAACCTCACTTAAAACATAGTTATGACTATGTCGTCGGTTCATCTCAAGGAGATGAAATACATTGTAGGTAACATGGTTATTACAATTAAATGACTTCACATAAAAGGAAAATATTAAATATGAATTAGGATATTCATAAAATATTTGATATGTGGAGGTACACCTCAAGTGTGGGGGTACAAGCTAAATACATAAGTTTTATTTGATATGAACTTCTAGTATTAACAGAAACTGTTAAATGTTAACAGTTAAAAGAATGGATCATTATATATTTGGAAGTTATTTGATCTTCCTCCATAATGCTAACCATTGGGTTACAAATGGATCCTTAGAAAGGAAATATTCATTGATGACGAATTATGAAATATTCATAAGCCGTTTTATAAATACCTCAAATGTGGGGGTATTTGGCTAAAGTAGAAATACTTAAGCAAGACTCGTTATATTCTTTAAAGAATATACTTCCTTGAAATGATAGGAAATGTATAAAAGAAAATTTATAGAAAGCGTAAGTGATTTTTCTTAATAAGAAAAAGAAAACAAGATACAGTTGAAGGACAAATTCATCCTACTCTACTAGGAAGATGGTTGATCTTCCTTATGCAAACCGTTGGGTTGCAAAAAACTAGATGTACCAAGGATGAAACCTTCAAATATTAGACTACAAACGGTCCATCTCAAGTGGAAGATGAAGGACCTAGACGTAGTAAAAGGGCAAGAGTGGAAAAGTCTTTTGGTCCTGATTTTCTATCATTTATGTTGGAAAACGAATCAGCAACTGTTAAGGAAGCATTATACGGTCCGGATAGTTCGTTACGGAAAGAGGCTATTAACGGTGAGATAAAAATTCATAATGCTTGGGAATTGGTAGATCTCCTCCAAGTTGCAAACCATTAGGTTGCAATTGGATTCTTAAAAGAAAGTATAAAGCTTATGGATCTGTTGATAAGTATAAAGCCAGGATAGTTGTCAAAAGGACATGATGATGTATGCAAGATTATCCCAAATGACACAACAGAGCGTTCTATGTCGCACAACCGTGTTGGATCTACTTGTGTATTCATATGGACTAAACAAGCAACTAAACAGTGGCATGAGAAGTTCGATAAAACTATGTTATCAAATGGATTCAAGATTAATGAATGTGACAAATGTGTCTACATACATTAAAGGAACATCTGAATCATTTGTTAATAGTCTGTCCTTACGTGGATAACAATGGTAGTCATGAATTGATCATGAATACCAAAGACATGTTAAAACAGAACTTTGACATGAAAGATATGGGATTAGCCGATGTCATATTAGAAATAAAGATTTCTAGAACATCAGAAGGATTGTCCTATCACAATTCCATTATCTTGAAGAAACTGACCGATAGAAGAATTTGATCACTCGAAGGGACTGATCATTCTAGATAGACTAAAGGTCTAATTGTAATTATAATCAATCACCGGAATAGTATAATCATAGTGCTTGGTGTACTTAAAGATATACTTATGATTAAAGATTACAATTTCTATGTAAGTTGAATGGTCTTGGAAGATATTCCTTCGTGGAATAAGCTTGTGTCTACATGACCTAAGGCATTGTGACGACAATGAAAAATAGGAAAAGGTGTAGAACATCATGGTAAGTCTAGACATAATGGTCTTAGACACACTACCATAGTACAATTGATCTCAAAATGCGACTGTCACAACTAGCCATGTGAAGTCAAATTCGGATCCGTCTACCTAAGGGTAGTAATAAAGATCAACTGTATAAACTGTTAATGGGAATGGGTTTAAAACCCACAACAAAAGAACTTATAGCGGACACTCAACCTTGAGAAATGGAGATCCCAGGCCCTTGGTTCAATGAGACAACCAAGTTATAAGTTCTAGTAGAGTTACTTGGAAACAACAACTCGGTTTATTAACCTAGAGATGTTGAATACTCATTCCCGAACGTCCAAGTACTAGCACATGCGGCGGTGGTGAGGATAAGTTGAGAAAACTTTTAATGATTTCTATACCTACGGGTGGAGTAGTGCATGATACTCCTTATAGTGAGAATCACCTATATAAAGCGAGAGGTAATAAGGCCGCCTCTAAATGAACGCTTATGAATGAGATTCGGTCCAGGGCCAAAATGGACAAAAACGTGAGAACAACAATTGTTAGAGCTATTATTATGTGAGTATTATTGTCTTGGTATACATCCGACAGTCACTGGTTCAAAGCAACTCGCTACCAAATGGCTAGTATATCCGATAATATTTCACTAGGGAAGATTCAAGGCCACAAGCTATCTATCCCGATGTAATAATAGTTCGCCGGAATTTTGGACGAAATTGCATTCATGCATTAATTGTCATTCATGTGGGGGATTGTTGGAAATGGGTAACGGAAAGTTAAGTTTGACTTAACGTTGACCTAGATTTCTAACGGAAGTTCGTTATTTGTTAACGAAACTAGTTACAAAATGTATTCTACATTTATTGTAGATTATTAAACTCATTTAATGTCTCAAAACCATTTAGGGTGAATGAGAATTAATGACAATGGTCTTTTGTAACTTAACGAGAGTTAATTAAAGGGTGTTTTGATTTTGTTTGAAGTGCTCGGCCGAGCGAGTCCTTAACTCGGCCGAGCAGAGCACAGAAATAGGCCAAAAGTCTCTGGACAAGTTTGCTCGGGCGAGGCTTATGCCTGCTCGGCCGAGCAGTTTGATCAACACGGCCGTGCAAGTCTATTGACTCGGCCGTGCAGCCTGGTGCTCGGCCGTGCGAGTTCCTTGACTCGGCCGAGCAGATCCTGAACAGGCACTATTTCAAACAGAAAGTTGTGTCTCTTCGTGGGAAAAGACACAAACCCCTTGGCTCTCTATATATATACCTCCTCCTCCGAATTTCAATTAACATGTACAGTATTTTGACCCTTCCTACCCTCTAGTAAGATAGATTAACATACCCAAATCATTGCATATTGTTGCATTAAATCCTTCAAAGTCCAAAGTTCCAAACATTGTGTTGTTCGCTAGAGTATTTGATTTGGAGTGCTCCTATCATTTACTTATAAGTCGTTTTATCTTACTAGAAGATTGCCATATAAACCGTAAGCACCTGTGCGGGGCAATAACTTCTTACGGAGATTGTATTAAATACAAGACTCGACTTGAATTCTTTTGTTTCCAATCTACGTTATCTTTTTCTGTTAAGTTTCTAGTTAAGTTCTTGAGAAGCCTACACAATTATCCAACAGAAGTTTGATGTGGAAGATGAGAGAGAAAACAGTTTAACACATAAAAACATAATTATATTTACAAATCTAATTAAATTAAATTAATATTAATAATCTTTTCATAAAAAAAAAAATACGGGAGCTAAACGCCCGTTCGCCAGAGAGCACGTTCTGCTTCTTCTTGCGCACTCTTTCTTCCTCCCCAAAATCTTTTCTAAATCTAAAAACCCCAAAACTCTTTCATCCACCCCCTCACTTTTCTCTCCATTGACATTCTCCTTCCCCATACAATTCCATGGTCTCCAGACTCACTTCTCGACTCGCCTCCCGTTTCCTAAATAACGTCGCCACCCTCCAC
This sequence comes from Adenophora triphylla var. japonica, assembly GCA_022495995.1. Lineage (NCBI taxonomy): Eukaryota > Viridiplantae > Streptophyta > Magnoliopsida > Asterales > Campanulaceae > Adenophora > Adenophora triphylla. The sequence goes on along the minus strand of JAFEMH010001240.1, from coordinate 342,525 downwards.
CACCACCACCACCACCATCGCACCGTCTTCACCTCCCCGCCAATTCCTCCCTCCTAAAACCCCACCCCTCTATTAAGGATATTAAGGAAACTCCTCCTAAAGTTTCCTAAAGTTATTTGTTTGACTTTCTCTAGATTATTCCTTGTCAAGATCCTCATGTATTTAGTAAACTAAATCCTCCCTCCGTCCCCAACCTATGTGCACACTTGGGTTTTTGTGCGTAGATTAAGGAAAGTGAATAATGGAGAAAGTGTTGTGAGTGTAAAAGTAAAATAGGAGAGAGAATGAGTGGAGGGAATAGTAAATTATAATGGTGTTGTGAGTATAAAAATAATGTAGGAGAGAGAATGAGTGGAGGGAATAGTAAATATTCTTTTCCATTTTAGAAAATGTGCACGTAGGTTTGGAACGTCCAAAATGGCAAAATGTGCACGTAGGTATGTGACGGAGGGAGTATTTGTATTGTATTTAGAATAGGAAGTTCCTTTTCCTTATTAGAATAGGACTCGCTCTTGTATAAATATTGGAAGGTTGTGAATAATAAACCAAGGGTTTTCCAATTCTCACATGATATCAGAGCATTAAGATTCAAACCCCCCTCCCCCTAAAACCCCCTCAATTTCGGCAGCCCCCCCCCCCACCCTTGCAATGGCCGGAGCTTCCTCTACCATTCCAAACGCTGCCCAACCCAACCAACCCCTCTTCTTGGTCAACCTATCTTATTGACGTACCCTCAATCCCGTCGCTGAAATCGACGATGAACCGAAATTTAAGCGCGACCACCCCACCGTAAACTTTCCCCCCCCTTCATCGCCAAAATCGAAACCCACAACCTAACCCCCAAGCCCACACCGTCGCCTATCACAACCTCTCTTCCCCTCCTTCTTGGCTCATCGATAGTGGTGCAACCAATCACATCACAAATAACCTTTCCAACCTTGCCTTACACACACCATACAATGGCAGTGACGACATCAGTATCGGAGACGGATCTTCCCTTCCTATATCTCACATAGGTTCTTTCTCTCTCTCCCTCCACACCCTCTTCTCTTCTTCAATTCAATAGTGTCCTACATGTTCCTCTTATTACTCGTAACATTCTATCTGTGTCTCAATTCTGTCGTGACAATAATGCTATCATTGAATTCTCACCCTCTTCCTTTCTTATTAAGGATCAAGCCACGAGTCAAACTCTTATACATGAAAACCTTGAGGACGATGTCTACATTTGGCACCATCCGCCCATTCAAGCTCACTCAAGCTCCCTTTCTTCACAACTGTGGCGTCATAGATTAGGACATCCCGCTTCCCCTATTCTTAGTTTATTACGTAGCAAGTTTAGTTTATATATTTCCTCTAGTCTACCTCCATGCAATTCTTGTTTTATCAATAAAAGCCACAAGCTACTTTTTGCATCTTCTTCTCTTATCTCACATGCTCCCCTTGATCTCATCTTCTCGGATGTATGGACCTCTCCTGTCTATTCTCTTGACAAATTCAAATACTATGTCATCTTTGTTGATCACTACACCAAATACATTTGGTTCTACCCCCTAAAACACAAATCCGACACTTACAACACCTTTATTCGCTTTAAAACACTCGTCGAAAAATACTTCAAACGTCCCATAATTCAAGTCTACTCTGACAACGGGGGTGAATACCTCAAGCTCACACCCACTCTAGCTCAAAACGACATCACCCATCTTACCACCACACCTCGCACTCCTGAACATAATGGGTATGGCGAACGTCGTCATCGTCACATTGTAGAAACGGGTCTCACCCTCCTCTCCCATGCCAACCTACCCCTTTCCTTTTGGCCCTATGCTCTCACTACTGCCACCTACCTCATAAACAGATTACCTACCCCCACCCTCAACAATGATTCCCCCTACCTTCGCCTATTCCATTCCCCACAAAACTACACCAAATTACGTAGCTTTGGTTGCCTTTGCTATCATTGGCTTCGCCCATATACCCCCCACAAGCTAGCCCCCAAGTCCATCCCATGTATCTTTATTGGTTACTCACCCACGCAAAGTTCATATTACTGCCTTGACCCCACCTCCCACCGCGTCTACACCTACCGCCATGTCCGTTTTGTTGAAACCACTTTTACCTACAACTCCCTGACCTCCATTCCCCCCATTGCTTCTGCTCCCCCTCCCTCAGATTGGCACACTCTATTCCTCCCCGTCTTAAACACTACACCTTCCGTTCAACCACCACCCAATCCCCCTACCCCTCCCCCTACCCCTACCCACCCCCTTCACAACCTCCCTCCCCTACCCAGCCAACACCCTCTATCCAGCCTGAACCAACCCACGCCCAAACAACTAACCCGCACGATCGCCCCCTCATTCCAGTAACTTCGCGCGATTTCCCCTCTGATTCGCGCGATCGCCCCCTCACCCGCGCGATCACCCCCTCCTCTCAGCAGCACTGTTCCCCCTCCCACCCTTACCATTACCACCAGGCTGTCCCATGGAATTACCGAACCCAACCCCAAATATGTCAACCTTTCCTACCTCCCCTCACCCACAATCCTTCCCACCACCACCAAACTGTTGGGTTTTATGGGTACTTGTGCAGCGGAATTAGCATCTAAATAACACAAAATCCAAGAGCCCTAAGATCCGTTCTATACGATTAAATTGAATTATAGAATTTACCAACCTTTATTGATTTTCGTTCTTGAGCTATCGAACGATTTATCGATGTGATTTTGAATCACAAACTTCGATCTTCAAGACTTGAATCTTCAGATTCGAACTCTAGGCCTTGATCGTCGTACGAGCGAAGACCCTCTAGTAGTATCCACACCTTTGAATGAACCAAGAACGGTTCTTGAGGATTGCTAGATTCTTAAACACTAGGAAGAATATTGAGAAACCTTTGTTGTGATTTTTACTTAGAAAATTCGGCTAGATTTCGGCTGTTCACAGACTCATATTTATACTACATTAGTATTAGAGTTTGTGCCCTAATCGAATTAGGAAACAAGATGTAAACCGCCTCTGTGGCTAGTTCTGTCGCGCGATATCTTAAGCCAAATCGGGAACTCTCAATCATTCTTTCTTTGGTTTAACCAATTCATTTTAATTGTGTGTGACCCAATAGGATTATATTATGTTGGCAACGAGCCCGATCATATCGACCCTCATAAAACATAAGCGGACTCTAGCAAGCCATTATGTCTACCCAATTAATATAACGTAAGAGTTCACGTTTCCAATGGTATACTTCCATTTCTCCCTTTGTCTCACGATGTTATATTGAACACAAGTCATGGTCCATGTCAACTTGTATTTGTTCAATGCTTTCTCGATCTTGAGTATAATGATAATCCAATCGTATTGGGGTATGGCCATACACTTTCATCATTATCACTCATCGAGGGGCCCAAGCAAAACATCTCTCTTTCGAGGGACAAATTCCATATTGACTTATCATCCTTCCCATCATGAATCCGATCATGTCAAAGATAGCCTTTATAAATATCGTGTTAAGATATCGTTCGACTAAAATCAAACATAATTTTCATCATATGTAAGGTCATGATAATCTCAGGTCTAGGGACTAAATGAAGTAACCATATGAGATTTAATTATGACATTTAACCATGACATAAATTTCATACGAGTCAAGTCCAGTCACTTATTCACTAACAAGTACCCATAAATTTAATGTGCATCTCTATGCATATAATCATCATATGATTATCCATTAACATTTATACTAATTATTCACTTAATAATTAGGGACGGTGATTATTACAATAAATATGCAAAATATGTAATAATCAAATAATAAACTTTCTCTTTAATCAAGGATAAAGATGATACATAACAGTTTAGTTAAACATAACTAAAGCTTAGGGCATTACACCAACAGTCTCCCACTTACACTAGGCTCCATCTATGTATCGAATACTCATGGATCTAACATGATCATCATGCTTCTGCCTGTGCGAGGGTCTTTTGTAAGTGAATCCCTAATGTTATCATCGGTTGATATTTTGCATATCTTAACGTCTTCTCATTCTTTATGAATTCTCGAAAAACGTCTAAGTGTGTGTTTGGATCACCGTTGTGACCTTGGCTCCATTGTTTGCACAAATGGCACCACAATTGTCACAACAAAAAGTTTCACCGATTTGTGATACTTGGAACATTTCCAAAAACACTAATGAACTTTTTGGTCCAAACTGTCTCTTTTAGCCACATCATATGTTGCTAAAATTCGGCCTTAGTAGTAGAATCGGCTACGATTTTCTGCTTAGAACTCTTCCAACAAAACCGCACCTCCAATAAGCATAAACATAAATCCTAATTGCGATTTTAAATTAACTTTGTCAGTTTGGAAGCTAGCATCTATGTAACCCTTACAACAAGATTATCTTCCAACCTTTCAAATACCAAGAACGTATCCTTAGTTCTTCTTAAGTACTTAAGGATTAATCTTGACTGCCATCCAATGGTTCTCAACATGATCAGATTGGTATCGACTCGTCATGCTTAGAGAATACGAGACGTCGGATCTAGTACAAATCATGGCATGCATGACAGATCCAAATGCCGGAGCATATAGAACTTCATTCATTCCCTTTTGCTTATCAGTTGTCATAAGACAATGAGTATTGCTAAGAGAAACACCATGATCCATTGACAAGTTACTTTTCTTAGACTCTTCTAAGAACCTTGTCAATGTGAGTATTTTGACTCAATCCAATTTATCCTTTTAAATCTATCTCTATAGATCTTGATGCCAAGGATGTAAGTGGCTTCACCCATATCTTTCATTGAGAAACCTTTTCTTGACCAAGACTTGATAGTCTTAAGTGTCGGAACTTCATTTTTTCAATGAGTAAGATATCATTGTAATAAAACAATAGAAATAATACTATGCTCCCACTAATTTCATGCATACACAAGGTTCATCTTCGTACTTGATGAAATCAAACTCTTTGACCGATTCATCAAAATGAAGATTCCAATTCCTTGAAGCTTGCTTCAACCCATCTCATGGATCTTTGCAACATGCATACTTTATTAGAATTTCTCGGACCACAAAACTTCGGGTTGTGTACTATACACATCCTTAATAATCTTTCCATTTTAAAGAAAGCCGTTTGACATCCATTTGTCATATCACACAGTCACAATATGTGATTATGGCAATTGAAATTCTAATAGACTTTGGCATTGTAACTGGCGAAAAGGCTTCAACATAGTCAATACTATGAATTTGCCTAAATCCCTTTGCTACAATTCTTAGTCATGAAAGTATACACCTTCCCATCCATTTCGGTCTTGAAGACCTACTTGTACCCTTTAGTTTTTACACCTTCAGGTAGTCCAATCAAGTTCCAAACTTGATCATCAAACATGAATTGTAATTCGGATTCCATGGTTCCTAACTATTTATCCGAATTAGAAGTGGACATCGCCTCAAGATAGGAAGTAGGATCGTCATTCTCAACGACTTCCACTTTATTACTTTCCGATACTAGAAATCAATATTTCTTGAGTTCGAATCGTAACCTATCCGATCTACGATGGACTTGTGCATCTTGAACCGGTTCCACAACTCCTTGTGAAATTGGTTCCGTCTCTACTCTTGGTTCCATGTTATTTTCGGGTTCTTGAACTTCTTCAAGATTAATTTTACTCCCACTAGATTCTTTATTGAGAAACTATTTCTCAATAAACGAATCGTACAAAGCAATAAACATTTTGTTCTCTTTGCGGTTGTAAGATTAATTTTTGAAAATAACCTTGTCAGATTTTGTGCTAACTTATCAGAGACAAGTCTCTTCTTATAAGCTTTGCAAACCCAAATCTTTTTGAAAGACAAACTAAGTTTTCTTCCATGCCACATCTCATGTGGGGCCTTAGGAACCGATTTAGTAGGGACTCAATTCAGTGTAACCGCATTATTTCTAATGCATATCTGTAAGTGCTCCAAATATGGAGCCTTACTCTTATCGACGACCCCGCTTCCTTCGAAAGCGCCGTCGCCGAGGGGCTACTGTAAGTGCTCCAATTTGAGCTTGTTAGAATTTTCGTTAGAAAATTAACGAAAGTTATAATATTTCTAACAATTCCTAGCATTCCTAACTTTTCTAACAAAGTGAGGGCGAAATGGGCATTGCTATTTAAAGATAAACCTTCAAAGGAATCTTAAAAAGCAAAAGAATTAAGAAAATCCCGAAACAGCAAGTTGAAAAACATTTTCTGCTGATATTTTTGAATTTTATTCCTTGTGTCCAAAGCACGGAGCCGCATTTAATGAACAAAGTGCACGCCACCAATCCCATCCGCGCGGACATCTTTGTAAAATTCAGAGGGCTATAAATTGAGCCCTCCAAGTCAAAAAAATGGGAGCAACAACACAATTTGCACTTGAACCTGCGGCGAAATATAGAGAGAAAACAGTGAGAATTCACTTGAATTGTCACCATTTTCTCTTGAATCTTTCCCAACTCACACTCACTCTCAAATTCAAACCCTAAACACATTCAAGCCTTGAACCCATTCAAACACAAACTCAAGGAAGATAGGTATAACCTCCCTCTTCTTACCCTAAATCTCTCATCCATGCATGCATCTTCAAACTACAAAATGTAGTTCATTCTTCTTCTTGTCTTAAGATCCAAGAAGATCACCATGGAAGTCCATCTCCATGGATGATCTTCTACAAGGATCAACATTTTCTTTAATGTGTTCTTGTTTTCTTGCAAATGCATTTTCAAAACCCTAAAAACCATTTTCAAGCGTCAAATCTCATTTTCAAAGGATAAAATTCCCCTTCCCAAGCAAATGAAGTGCTTAGTCCTAATGTACCCCAAGGATGGTTTGGTATAGTTGATTCACCACTAAAATGTCAAGTGATCACTAACCAAAACCTAGGGAAATGGGGAGAAGCATGGATGCAAAACCCCCCTTTAAATCATATTTTCTTTCTTGAGAAGTTGCTGTCCAGTAGCAATTTTCCAAGGTCCCAGTCCATTTTCTTAATTTTTGGACACAGATAAACTTGGAATTTGGTGTTGACTACAAATCACTTTTTGTAGCCAACATTCAGAGCTTTCTATACATATTTTTACTTTATTTTTTGGGTGAGTAAAACTCCTCTTTTCAAATTTTCTTTCAGAGGCTAGTTCATCAGCTTCTGGGAATCCAGATCTCATATCTGAGGTTTCCAGAAGGTTTTGACCCCTCAAATCTTCTTCAAAATGGAAAATTCCTTCTCAAAAATCTTATTTAAGGTGTCTGGAACAACTTTCATTCTCTGAGTTTATCCAGATTATGAAGTTTTAAGACCCTTGAATCCATTTCAAAATCAAAGGTCCACTGCCTTTTTCATTCTGGCAGAAGTGGCTCTCAACTTCAAAAGGTCTTTTGAGTACCAAATCTCAATCCAAAAATCTTCCAAAAAATCATGGGATCAGTTTAAAGTCTTAAAAAGATATCCCAATTTTTACTTTTCTGAGTTTCAAAACATTTTGGCCAAAACACACACACACACACACAAATGATTTTCAGCTTGGAAGACTCGTTTTACGAGGCATTCCGGGTGCACACTAACGTCCTTCCCGGCGTGCACACTAACGTCCTTCCCGGCGTGTAACATGACCTCCGAACCCAAATTTCTGATCTCGGGCTTTTTTCAAAGTTTTGGCCCTTAAAACAAAAATGGCGTGGCGACTCCGTTCTTTTTCCCGGGTTTTATTTGGTTTTTTTCAAAGAAACGCGAAAAATCGAATTTTTTCCCGCGAAATGGCGACACATCATCACAGTGGCGACTCCGCTGGGGAAAATTAAGCTTTTTCTAAAAAAAAATGATATTTGGTATATTGGTGGAAACCATTAAACTTCCCGTTATCGCCTCCTAACACGAGTCGGGGATAAATTGTGGTCTAACAATACCACGTACCTGTATCACCGTTTTCCAAAAAAAAAGAAAAAGCTTTTGAGGGTCAAGCTTCCGTCCCGGCTTTGAAAATCATTTGTGTGTGTGTGTTGATTTTTGCACAGTTTTCGTGTTGTTTTGGCCGCCTCGGAGAAAGTCAAAATTTTGACTGTCGGAGTAATGTCCCTAACTGTCGGAATTCTTGTGCTTATGTGCTTATGTGTTCATTAAATTTCAAAAAAAAAATTCAAAAAAAAAAGGATTTTCAAAAAAAAAGGAAAATTTTCAAAAAAAATCATGCATCATATTTTTAAGACACATAAAAAAAAAATTTCTATTTTACTCAGAAAAAGAAGATAGACTACTTGCACACTACGCGCACGTGACCGTACACTGCACACTACGTCCCTAACCCGGGGAAATCCTTGTCGCGGTCCGTTTGGTCTTATTACGCCTCTCGGATGAGCACAGGACTACCCAAACATCCCATGGAGCCTCGTGTCGACCATGCACTTGTCCGTGACACACTTTGTCCGAGACCCGGTTGGTTTTTAGTGCAGTGCGTGTCATGCCACGTACGTGTATAGACCTTTCCTTTCAAGCCTTTGTCGGCATACCGACTCAATATCTTCGGGGACCCTAATCGGTCGAAGTTACGCCGGTTTTCCGCCGCGAGACTTTGACCAAGATATTGATCGGCGCCTTGACTTCGGCTCGGCGGCACAAATTATACACGCGACTCCCGGCATTGACACCGAGTCGTCAAGGATTAATGAATATTCCATGCCTAATTACGGCTTAGCGACGACAAGTCAAGATCAATTGTGGACGCTTATCGGTCCAAATCATGCCGACTTTTCGTCGAGCCCTCGGACATGATCTTGACTTTTGACGTCGGCTTTGTCCGTAATTTACATCGAATGCTCGTTAAGACTCGATTACCCGAGACTTTTAGGATCGTTTTCTTTTGGTCGGTGGGACCCGCTTGCCCTATAGGACCCTCGCCGGGTGTCCACCACGGGAGGTCGAAATACAGGTGGAATACGAGGGGCTTATAGACGTAGTGACGGGGCCCACTGATCCAGGATCCCGAGTAGTTCGCGAAAAAGAAGAGCAATCTTTTCCGACCGATTAGGTTAATAAAGCATGTTTTAAGTAAACGTGAACAAATAATCGCATGTTGCATGAGCCAAAGCCCAAACACCTACCCTCCTTCCATTCCCAGGACATCGAACCTTCGTGTCCTTTCCCCGCACTCCGCACAAAGCTTGGTTTCGGGCACTTAGGGTCATCGTTTGATTAGTTGGGAAGAGTCAGCGCGTCATCGGCTTCGCCGTTTGTTCCGACTCCGGGTTTCGAATGTCTGCATCGGCCGGTAATGATGGGGATAACGCCACTCCGCCTCCGGGACCCCTCGGACGAGCAACGGTGGAATCGGTTAGCGAGAACGAGATGAGGTTACGGCACGGGAAGCACAACTAAATAGCCTTATGGAGGCTATTAAGAGTCACGGTGCGGCCGCCGGCCTCAATCCCGAGATGGCACCTTCACCGTGGAAGAAGACGAGGATGCCAACCCCACTCTCGGTCGCCACGACTACACCGGGATGCCGCCACCCACCTCCTATGGTGTCACTACGAGAACCCATGCTCCTCGATTTTCGGGTCGGCCCGGCTCCCGACCGCGAGACCACCGGATCCATGCGGCCAGAAGGCACAAATCGGTGGGGGCAAAATCGGTACGGAATGTCTTCTCATGGTTGGGGCTATCTCGGAATGCCACGGCTAATCGGGATCCCGCCTCGGTTCGGAACCGATCAATCCGGACCTTCGCGGCCAGCGGCCGCGGTTCGGAATGCCGCCACGGCAGTTACGGGCCACGATCGGGAGCCCCTCCTCGAACGCAGTACTAGTTAGTTTGCTCCTCACACAAATCCATTCCTCACTCGAGACTTCTATGGGTTACGAAGCCTCCATCCGGTGTCATCCGAATCACCGGGACCGCAGTACCCGGGTTACACACCTTCACCACGAGCGGCCATGCAATTCAACAATCGGGACGGCGGCCCGCACTCAAGCCTACTTACGGGCCCCACTGCGGAAATCCAAGTTATCCGGCTACATCGGGGCTGCCTCCACTTACTTTGCCGGTTGAAAATCAACAGCAAGCCGCAAGGTTCTATCCTTTTGCTCGAGGCTCCTACTCATGCTCCCGGGGTAACTCGGCCCGGGACGGGTTTTCACCTACGTCCGGATCGGCCGTTCCCTCCACCGGTCTGCCTCCGGTGGTAGCTCCTCTCTCTAGCTCGGCCACTAGCTTGAATGCCATGGTTCCGCCACAAGACCCTCATCTGGCACAGTTCATGGAGCAACGGCGAGGAAATGAAAGCGCGGTCGGGCCCGGCGCCAAAGTCGCCTTCCGGCCTACTGAGACCGGACTCCATTGTTCCTCTGCCCCACAAATTCGTGATGCCTAATCTGGATCTCTTTGATGGGGCTTGCATGCCCGAAAACCCATTTGGACACATATACCTTGGCGATGAAAGCGAAAGGATGTACCAATCAGCGGTTGGGCGACTATTTCGATCTATCCTTGAAGTCCGGTGCCTTAAAGTGGTTCTTCCGTTTGAAACACGAAGCCGGGGCTACATGGGACAGATTATCAATGCCTTCACGAGAAATATAAGGCCAACTTGGAATGGGAAACAAATAGGGTTGACCTACAAACAACGGTGCGGCGTCTGATGAGAATGTTGGGGACTTCTGAGCGGTGGAATGCGAAACTCGGTGAAATGGCCATCCCTCCTTCCGAAGAGGAACAAGCTGGACATCTTCCGGTCATGCTTGAAACCACATGCGAGAGCCTCCCTCGGTCACTTCCCATACTCGGACTTACGGGCCATGGTTAACTCTGCGGCTAAGTTTGAAAAGGCCTACACCAGCCAGGAGCTGCTTTGCACACGCCTACGGATATCGGGCTCCTCCTGCAAACACTTGCCTTTGCTCTGCTAAAGGCAAAGAGATGATTAACTATGCGGGACGGGAATGTAACAACACGACTCCTTTTGCTCCCGGAAAACCGGTAGAGCCCGGACCACGGGTCATGAATCTCGAAAACTTTGGAATGCCTGCGAATGACATCTTTAGGGGGCGGTGAAAGAAGGCTTCTTTGCGGCCTTTGGAGAATTTCCAACCCGGAATCCGAATGCTCCCGTGGATACTACAAAGTATTGTGCTTTTCATCAAGCTCACGGACATCGGCGACAAGCGCTTTACTCTGAAAAAGGCAATCCAGGGGCTAATAGAGCAAGGAAAGTTGGAAGGCCCCAGAAGGGCCTAACACGATCAAAAAATCCCTTTGCCAAGGAACCATAATCGAGGTGAATATGATTGAATGCGGAGAATCTTCGCATGCCCGGGAAGATGCTTGATGAAGGTCCCCAAATACCCGTGGCCAACCTCGTCGAGGATCCACGGTCGGATTCCCCCTCGGCCTTGAGGATATCGAGCGAATCAACCCATCTTGGTCTCATGTCGAGAGACTCCTTGCAAGAATACGAGGCCCGCTATTTCTCGGATAAAGGGAAGGCCAATACCGAAGAGGCATTAGGTCAAAACATGAGAGGACCATTTACACAAGATGGTTAGAACAATCGAGAAGAATTAGACAAGAAAGCTTAGGCGAGCGCTGTCTTGGGGCTTATCGGCAAAGAGGCCGAAGAGCATGCGGAGCTAGTACACTTCCACAAAGCTGGCTATTGGAGAAGTCAAATACGACCCGAAGGCGGTGGCGAAGAATCGAGAGGAGGAAGAACCCTTCGCATTCTACACGGTGTCAAATACGTGCCACCCCCTCTCACTCTTCCCCGCGGTTTACGGGAGGAGAAGGCGAGTCACAATTACCACTTAGGGAATGGGAGCATATGACAATTTTGCGGCTGCACGCACCCATATTCCCAGCGGGTTTGATCGGCGTTCCCTCTCCGCGAAATCCCGGTAGTATGGGAAGAAGATTCCGATGACAGCGATGATGATGATGATGACGAGTGAAGAGTCAGCGAGGCCCCAGTCCGGAAACAATGCGGAATAATCATGCGGAAATGAGCCCGTGGGAGCCAGGCACAATGGTTGGTTATCGGCAAGCGGCGACGAAGAAACTTCGGAAGACGAATATGAGACCGAGGACATGAAGGCCATGAAGTTTCATGGATACGAGCACGTGGATGTCTTAGAATTCAACACTTGCCTACCATGCTTTGGGGAAAGGGTTTTCGGTGTCCGATCCGGGCGATAGTCGAAGATCGATCGAAAGAGGAAAATTAACTCCCATCCGCCCAAATGAGAAAATAACCATGGTTAGATCAAATCCACCCCGAGAACAAAGTAACACTCCTTGTCGGGGTTACCCCGAAGAGGTCACCTTCCCCGAATGTATGTCGGCTTTCGGAGAAGTCCTAGAAGCGGCATGATACCGGATGCGCCTCCCACACGAACGCTATAATTATCTCCAACTACGAGTATTACGAGAAAGGAACCGAGAATGGCTGCACTATACCGGGGATGAAATCGAAAAGCCGCAGAGTCCCGACAAAAGCGACTCTTGTTGCATGATAACTATGAGCAAGGCCGGCCATGAGAGTGAATCGGAGGACGCCCTAGCTACGTGGGCCATCGAGGGCAACAACACAACCCCAAACCCAAAAGCTGTGACTTGGGAAGCGGTTATAAGGGCCGCCCGGGAAGGAGCCGATGCGGCTCGGCCCCTCACCGTTGCTAGACTCCGTCGGGCCCGGTGGCCAATAGCCAAAAGGGCTCCCAGATTGACCTTAGCGGCATTGAAGAAATCCGGTCAAGAGACGGCCGATGAGGAAGTTAATCTGTTGACCCGATGCAGGCGAGATCTTCCAAGGAAATCCCAAGGCGAGATAAGAAGGCCACGAGATCAAGCACCGAAAGAAGATCGCCGCCCCTATGCTAAGGCAGTGAAACTCCAGGACCGAAAAGAGGATCCCGTGCTCACCGGTTGAAGCAAACACGAGGCAAACATTTCCCTCTGGTCTCTACTCACCTCGTCCTATCCCATAAGCTGAAGTTGGAAGAAAGCCTGGCTCGCACTCTCGTGCCTATTGATGCTACTCCCGATGATGTGGTACGGCTAATTGGAAACATCCATTACGGGAATATAATCACTTTCGCGAGATCTCGACCTCCCTCAATTTGGGGCTGATCATAACGAGCCTCTCTTCATCACGGTCCGATTGGATGAACGACGCCTCCCTCGGGTCTGGTTGATAATGGGTCGGAATGAATATTCTCCGGCAAAGATCATGAGCTTGCTTGATATCAAGACTACGAGACTTGAAGCCTTCCTCCCTCACGGTCAAAGCTTACGACTCAACATCTCGGCAGTCCTTGGAGTCGCTACCTTGGACCTCTGGTTTGGACGAGAAATTGATACTGTGGAATTCCGGGTTATTGACATCCCAATCACTTTTAATGCCTTATTGGGAAGACCTTGGCTGCACCAGGTCAAGGGGGTCGCCTCAAGCCTCCACCGGTGTGTGAAATTCGTCTCGAATGGGGATCGACGACCATTTACGGGGATTTAGTCACTTTGGAGGGCACGGATACGGGCGGAATACCTATTACGGAAATCAAACATGACGAGGAAGGTCTCATGCTAACGGGCTTCACGGTCGAGCCTCCCAAGGCCCAAGTGTGCAACATAGATCGACGGTCACTCGGGATAAAATCCCATCGGTCTTGAAAATGATGAGAAAAATGAGCTATCTACTGGCCTCGATGCAGGGAAACACCAACAAGGAACTCACAAACTCATCGAGGTGAAAGGACGAGAATACTCGCCACGGCACAGGATATGAGGCCTCCTCGGTGGACCTTGCAAAAGGAAAAAGATTTGAAGGCTGCCACGGGGAAGGTCCCGGTCGACAACCCTAAATCTCTCCCCTTCGGTCCTAATTTGGTGACTACTTTGTAAAGGGTCCCACACAACCGGGAAACATCACGAGCCCATTCCTACGGCGGGATGGCTAAAGCTACAAGATAGCCTCAACAAGTTTAGAGGAACCAAGGCTAACCCGGTCCGTAGAATGTTCTGGACCTACCCAAGATACACAGGGCTACCACTACCATGAAGAGTGAGTATACCTTCAAGGCGTGCGACACAGTGGAACAGGTTCGAGAAGCTTACCACCACAAACCCGATTGCCCGGGAAGATCCGAAACCTGAGTTCGAATTGATACCAAAAGCTAAGGCCACGGAATTTCCCTCGAGATGATTGGGATGGTGCAGTTATGCGGCAATTGTTCGAAGAAGAAGTCCAGTGCCGGACTTGATTGATCTCGGCTCGGTCAAGAGATGATAGCGGCAATTGAGAAAGGAAAACAAAAACGGCCACGGTTCAGTCATGAGGCCACCAACGGCAAAGCCGCTAAAAAATTGGGAAAACCTCTCGGGCCCGTCCGCGACCAAGGAGGAAATGATCACCAAGCTTGGATTGGTCCCAGATCCCTTTGTGTCAATCTAGGACAAGTCCTCCCGAGTCTCTCTTTGTTAAGATCGGAGTCTCTAGGGTCGTCAGATGGCCTTACGCACGAAGACTACGAGTGCAGCAGCAAGCGTTTGTATTCCTTTTCGTTTTCAATGAAATGACGAACCTTTACGAGTATCCCTTGATTGCCACTTTAACTAATGATGAATTAATTAATAAATTTTTTAATAATTCATTAGATAAAGAAGCGAGACACATTAAACAAAAAAATCAAACAACAAAAGAAATCTTTAAGCGGGTTGTCAGGAAAAAGGAAAATCGAGCCCAGCTGCAGAAGAGATTTTGACAAGTGTGAATGCAGGAGCTGCGGAAGAGCCTAAAGAGCCTTGATTGGTGATTTCTTCGAAGGAATTGGAAAGGATGCTCTGCAAAGTCCTACAAAATCCTCAATTCAATGAAAGTTGCCCTCTTCATCAAAGAAAACATCATGTGCGGATACGGGTTGCAGTAGAAATCATTTCGAGATAATGGATCCCACTTCGAAGGGGAATGCGACGAGGCTGGCGGCGAATTCCGAATAACCCGTCACAAGTCATCTCCTTACAGGCCCCAAACCAACGGAGCCGTCGAAGCGGCAAACAAGACTCTGGAAAATATCATCAGGAAAATGGGCGTCCAAGGCGAGAGATTGGCCCGAGAAGTTACACTGGCACTGCGGGGCTCTGAGAACATCGGTCGAACGGCAAGGCGGGAAACACCGTTTGCCCTCACATACGGAATGGAAGCCGTACTCCCAATCGAATTGGAAATACCCTCGCTCAGGTATCTGCTGGAAAGCCGGATCAACGAGGTCGAATGGCTCCCGAGTCGCCACGATGAATTGGCCTGCTAGATGAACGCCGATTGAAAGGCCATGGAACACATCCGAGCCTACCAAGGAAGAATGGCGAGCCTTTGACAAGAAAGTAAAGCATCGGGAGATCCGAGAAGGGGATCTCGTTTTGAAAGAAAAGCCCCGGTCCGTATCAACCCCCTCGGCAAATGGGAGCTGTATGGGTCGGGCCATATGTCGTCCGGAAGATCTTCTCACGGAGGAGCCATGCAACTTGCGGACCTCGACGGGAATCCCTTTGTACACCCGGTGAATGGTGACAAGGCTGCGCAGATACTACGCGTAAAACAAAAAAAAAAAAAAAAAGAAGTCAAAAAAAAAGAGTACTAAAAGAGTAATACCCAACTAGGTTGAAAACCCGAAAAGGGCGGCCTAGGTAAAAAACAGGGTTGCACCAAAAAAAAAAAAAAAAAAAAAAAACAAAAAAAAAAAAAAAAAAAAAACAAAAAAAAAAAACAAAAAAAAAAAAAAAAACAACAAAAAAAATCGGGTTGAACTACGAAGACTGAGCTCCTCAAAATGAGGGGAACGTAGGCGGCGGAAACGGTTCGGTCTAAAACACAAATAAAAGTCATACTTTGACATCAATACAACGATCGAGACCATGAAAGCGTCTCGAAAAACTCTGAAGCAATTCAAATATTCATTACAAGTTAAAAACTTTTTGATGAGTCTAAGCCCGATTCATTCCTACAGCGGCAACTTGCTAAAAGAAATTAAGATACATAATCAAACTAATGTGTGCGCCATGGCAAGAAAGGGATACTCGGAAAACTCGAGTCACTCCAAGCCACTCGTGCTTGGCCTCTCCCCTCTTCTTCCCCCTTCGAGTCTTCTTTTTCTAAACGGGAAAAATGTCGGTCTTCCTCCTACCAAGCTCTGGTATAGGAACGGGATCTATCAAACCGGCCTCGTCGGGGCCTTAGTAGCCACTAGCGTCATCTCTCATCTCCTGTAGCCTAGGCGGTAGCATAGGAGCCCTCCTCTCTGTCTCTTGACGTAAGCCTCGTAGTCGGTCGCGGCGTCTCCGCTCTGTCATGAGGGTTGGCCCTCGCCTCGGCCCTCCTCCTCTCGAAGCAGTCGGGTCCTCCGCACCTGAATGGCCTCACGCCGTCTCAAAATAGCCACGAGTCTCTCCCGGATGCCTCTCATACCAATCCAGGTACAGTGGTCGGGAACACCGGTCTTGGACGCTTTGAGAATAACCCGAGGAGGAAAGGCATCATACCTCCATGCTCGGGAAAGAAATGGAAACAACGAGGGATCATCCATAGAAGCAGGAGCCACCACCCTGGTGGCTATATCATCAAAGTCCCCCAAAGGAACTGCTCCAGGCCAAAGCTGTCTCGGAACTAAAGCCGGAATATAGAAGGCTGGGTGAGAAAGCCCGGAAGCATGACCACATGAGACCCATCTGAAGCACTCTGCGAGTCTCCACCCGCCAACAAGGCGCGACCATCGATATCTTACGTGCGGAGACCAGCCATCCAACGCTCCCATGAGCCACGATCATCAAAATCCACTGAACCCCCTCTGGCAAATGTCCAAGGCTTGATCATGTCGGCCGTTTCCCGAAGAATCCCCAAACGCTCCATCGGCCACGGGGTCAAGAGGAACGGTGCCCCGTGCATATACCGTCTTCCGGTAGCTTGACTATCAAGAGCATGAAAAGTCTCCCGGAATCAAAGGAACGACATCTACGCCGGGCGACGGTGAACGACAACATCCGGCAAAGACCGATGGCAAATCCCGAAGGAATAGACCATGAACAGGGTGCCAAACATACAAAGTGCAAAGGCATCCCAATAGGCATCATTCACCAAGCCTAGGCCCCTAAACCTATCGGGAAGGCCGGAAATATCAAAATGATCGGGACCGCGGATCATACCTTGCGCTTCCTCAGGGAAAGATGAAGGAGGACGCACAATCTGTCAACAAAAGAAGCCCCTCAGGGCAAAGGAACCGCTATCTCTTCCACCTCCGGACCACCAAGCAAGGCCCGAAATTCTTCGACGGTCGGAACAATCTCGTTGAAGGAAAGGCAAAAGACATGCCTTCTAGTGTCCCAAAATGAGGAAGAAGCCCTCAAAAGCTCATAATCCGGAATCAATTCCTTGAGAGACCATAAGCACTTCACCTTGTACCTTTCTTCAAAGAAGGACCTCCTCTCATGCATAATCTCCCGGGACCATTCCTTGAACTTGTTGAAGAATGACATTTGGGATTCTTGGGACAATTTTGATGGAGCTTTTCTAAGGTTTTCCATGGTTTTTCTCTCTTTCTCCCGAAAATGGCTGTTTGAATTTGGAGGTTGAAGAGGATATTTGAATTTGAAATAAAGTGAGACCGAGATACTGAAGCAAAATTAAAGGACAATGTCGAGATGCGGGACTCCTCCGCGCGGACATGATTGTCATTTATCGAGAAAAATCTGCAACTTGAGTCAGTTGCTACACCAAAAGAGGAATATTCCGTCCCGGTTGCTCGAAACACTGTGCAAAAACCTCCCAAACCAGTCCATATACCAAAAACTAACACCCTTGCCAAAAAAAAAAAAAAAAACCAAGGCTCATGCAACACTGCATTCATACTGCATTGCATTCATAAAATAAAATCCTAAATTATTACATCCCAAAAAAAAAGAAGAGAAAAAAAAAGAGTGTGCATAAAAAAAAAACAAACAAACATCAATAAAATCCTAAATTATTACATCCAAAAAAAAATGTGCATAAGCTGTACAAATCTCAATCCCAGTCATAAATCTCAAAATCTCAGAAAACCAGTCTAAAAAAAATCAGGGGGGGTAATCAATCAGAATCCCTAGCGCCCGACGTCTGTCCCCGGTCCCTCTTGCGACTCGGGCCCGCCTCCTCGGGAGCCACGAAAATCTCGGGCTCGGAATCGTCCTCGTCTCCGAGAAAGAGGCTCGTCGGGACCAACCGGCACGCTCTGATAGGGCAAGCCGAGATCTGCGAAAAAATCGTATCCGAAGGTGAAGGCGTCGGACTCCTGGACGTACGAAGACGACCCACCATGCTGCCAAACGTGTCCCTGCCCGTGTGGATCCCCGAGAATGACGTGATCCGAAGGCAGCACCGCGAGGGATCAATGAGAGGAGACGAGAGGAGTCTCGAAGAAGTCTACGAACGAATAGGGGAAGCCTCCGTCGACGGGCGCCGGCCGTGGTCGCCTTGCTCTAGCACGAGGAGCCCCGCAAGCGACCATCCTCACGATGAATCTCTTAGCTCCGATCACTTGCTTCGTCGGCTTCTCGACGACCACCTCCGAAAACTGCACAAAAGCAAAAGCGTCGAAGCTTGATTGAAGCGAGAATTGATGACGGGAAAGAAAAGAAAAAGAAAAAAAAAAAAAAAGAAGGGGAAAAGGTGAAGCCATACCTTCATACCGGACGAGGCGGAAAGCTCGTGGAAGCCGCTCGAGTGAGGGATCTGCACCCTCAATCGGACCCCATCTGGATATATGAAAAATCCGTCCGAGGGTACCGCGGGATCCCAAGCCCCTCTCTATCCCGAACTGAGGCATCCTCGGCCTCCTCAAAACAAATACGGGGTACGGCTCGGTCGCCACAAATGCCGAGAAGTCTTGGCCGGCTCGGTAGTCATTCCAGTCACGAATCTGTCACTCGGGTGCATCATATCGGCGGGAGGCTCCACCGGTGTCCTCGAAAGGCGAGTTCACGCCATCTTTGGCGCGTCACCCTCTCTCCCGGATAATAGGCATCGCAGTCGGACCTCTCGAGAATCCTCCGCCGCACAGTCCAAATCTCGGCGCCCTTCGAGTGCGCCACCTCGAAGCGATCCCAAGGATAAAATATCATCCTCTCGTCCGTCTCGGCCTCAGTCGAAAGGAAGGCAATCCGCGTATACGAGAGTCGTACGCCCCCTGGAGCTTATCTTCTCCCGGGCATGCTTGGACCAAGAATGCATGGCCGGATACGCCCGGACGTACTCCGCATTTGTCCGCCACATCGTGACGTGGAAAAACTCCAACGCCCATACTGCGAAAGGTAAAAATCCAATCAATCCGGTGCAAAAGAAAAGTGTGTGCTCGAAAAAAAAAAAAGGGGGAAAGCAAAAGAGAGCTTATACCTCCGGGGCAAACTCAAAGCGGTACAAGGAGCTCACGGCCTTCCTGTACCTATCGAGCAAAAGTAAAGCTCTGCCGGCCCGGCCTCTCCCCGGAGACATCTCCGGCCATCTCCATGTCCTCCAAGGACCTCGGCAAGGCAAAGGCTGCCGTCCCCTCGGCATGCCCAAAGAGGGTGCTCGAAAAAGCAA
This sequence comes from Adenophora triphylla var. japonica, assembly GCA_022495995.1. Classification (NCBI taxonomy): domain Eukaryota; kingdom Viridiplantae; phylum Streptophyta; class Magnoliopsida; order Asterales; family Campanulaceae; genus Adenophora; species Adenophora triphylla. The sequence continues at coordinate 322,907 of JAFEMH010001240.1, read as the reverse complement.
ACCACAAGAAGGCCACGGCAATGCGATCGGCGCCTATCCTCTCCTCCTCGGCCTCGTAACTCACAATGGTCTCCACAATCTTCCCGTAGACCACCGCATACTCCCTCCCCATCCCCTTTTTGGGAATAGGGAAAATCCCGAAGAGCACACGAGATCCGCATCAACGTAGCCGTCCCGCCACTCAATGCCGCGCCCGTTGAATGACAAACCCGTGATCGCAGCATAGTCGAAAGGCGTAACCGTAGCCTCGCCCCAGAAGAAGTGAAACGTGTGGGTCGCATCCCACCAGTGCTGCGCTAAAGCGAACATCAGGCCCTTGCTCTTAGGGAACTTGACCAGTCCCCTCAAGCACTCAACAAACTCCCAAAGCCCGGTCTCAACAACAATCTGTCTCGGACTCGGCAAAGCTCCTCGGCCCGCATTCGGAAGCCGGTCCCACAAGTCAACCACAGACTCCACCGATCCTCGAGTCTTCATCTTGTTCAGTTGCTCCGTAACGTAGTTGTTTCCACCCTGCAATAAAAAAAAAAAGAAAATGTCAAAAAAAAAAAAAATAGCATTTGCATTTGCACGAAAAAAAAAAAGAGCATACATATGCATCATGAAATTTCAAAGAAAATTCGACAGCATGACAGCATACAATGAGCATAGCCCCATTTTTCTCGCACAAAAAAAAAAAGAGAACAGCTTTCAGCAAATCCCAATGCATTCATCAAAAAAAAAAGATGCATTCCTACGGAAGTAAAAACTCCGTCCCATTTTTTTTTTTAAAAAAAAAAGTTCCTATGCATGCACGCATATCATTCATCATCTCAAAAAAAAAAAAGAAATCCTACATCTTACGGAAGTAAAAACTCCGTCCCATTTTCATAAAATAACATGCATACATAACATGCATTCAATCAACGGGAGGAAAAATCCGTCCCACTTTTCAAAAAAAAAAAAAAATCAAAAATCATACATTCATATCATCATCTCATGTTGGCAAAATGTCAATTCTTTTCTCAAGCAAAATGCACATTTTGGAACACCAACAAATTCATTGCAACATGCATATCATCAAAAATCAATATTCAAATTTCAAAAAAAAAAATCACAATTTTCATCCATAATTTTTGGATACCAAAAAAAAAAATGGCAAAAATGCCAATTCTTTTTTCAAGCAAAATGCACATTTTGGGTTACTCATATACTCATAACATGCAAAGCATCAAAATCAAGATTCAAAGCCAAGAACATCAATCGTTCTAATTTTCAAAAAAAAAATAAAAAAATTCAAAAATCACCTAAAATTCAATCTCAAGCAAGAAATCAACAAAGGAAATGAACAGATTCGAAGTATACCGTTCGGAGACTCGGATCAGAAGCCCAATGTTGCCAAGCATCGGGGTAGGGCTCCTCCGCAATCGATTGCGAAAGAGTATAGTGCCTCCTCATCCGGACGAGCTCCAATCGTCTCTCCGCCACCGGGCCACGTCCTTGGCCTCGAAAAGCACCTTCCCCGTGTTCCATTGCTCGAAAATCGAAGAAAATCGGAAGATTTCGAAGCTTTTTTGCCCAACAATGGCGGTTTTTTGCAGTTTCTCTCTCTCTGCTCTCGTAATTTCAGAAAAACTGAATGGGGAAGAGGAAGGGCGTTGGCCCTCATTAATACCCCCTGACTTTCAAGTCCTCTCCGCGCGGATAGGATTGTCAGGGTCAAAATGACCCTTTTGCCCTTTAAAAATCTGGGACTCTGCAGTTTAGTCCCCAACTTGACAGAGTTAACCAAAGTTAACCAAAGTCAGCCCCTTGTCAAGAAAATCATTCCTCGGCAGTCAAACGTAAGACCGATCTCCTTGAGAAAGATAACGAGATCTCGTATCTTTCATCAAAATCATTCCCCGGCAGTCAAACGTAAGACCGATCTCCCTGAGAAAGATAACGAGATCCCGTATCTTTCATCAATTTCCTCAACTGTGATCAAACGTAAGACCGATCTCCCCGAGAAAGATAACGAGATCCCGTATCTTTCATCAATTTCCTCAACGGCAGTCAAACGTAAGACCGATCTCCTTGAGAAAGATAACGAGATCTCGTATCTTTCATCAAAATCATCCTCCGGCAGTCAAACGTAAGACCGATCTCCTTGAGAAAGATAACGAGATCTCGTATCTTTCATCAAAATCATCCTCCGGCAGTCAAACGTAAGACCGATCTCCTTGAGAAAGATAATGAGATCTCGTATCTTTCATCAAAATCATCCTCCGGCAGTCAAACGTAAGACCGATTTCCCCGAGAAAGATAACGAGATCCCGTATCTTTCATCAAAATCATCCAACGGCAGTCAAACGTAAGACCGATTTCCCCGAGAAAGATAACGAGATCCCGTATCTTTCATTAAAATCATCAAACGGCAGTCAAACGTAAGACCGATTTCTCCGAGAAAGATAACGAGATCCCGTATCTTTCATCAAAATCTTCCCCGGCAGTCAAACGTAAGACCGATTTCCCAGACGAATACGTCTGATTTTCCCCAGCAAAGGCTAACAAAATCCCCAGCAAAGTTAACGGAATTCCAAAAGCCAACGAAATTTTGAGAAAGACTCGAACTACGAAAGGGCTTGATTCCCACTAGGGATACGTAGGTAGCCTATCATTAGGTCCAGCCCCCCGACCAAAACGGTCACCCTCTCCTTCGGCAGCAGACGAAGTCCACCGAAAGGCCATTTCAAATTAAGGTCCGAGGCACCTAAAAAGCCATCATCATCAAGGTTCAAGGCACCTAAAAAGCCATCATCATCCAGGTTTGAGGCACCTAAAACGCCATCATCAAGGTCCGAGGCACCTAAAACGCCATCTCCAAGGTTCGAGGCACCTAAAACGCCATCATCAAGGTTCGAGGCACCTAAGACGCTATCACTAGGAAAGCGATAAATCGCAATCATCCCCAGCAGAGACCGAAAATGGTCATTCCTATCCCCAGCAGAGCGGATAGCCATCAGACCGAAAATGGTCATCTCCTATCCCCAGCAGAGCGGATAGCCATCTGACTGAAAATGTTCATTCCTATCCCCAGCAGAACGGGTAGCCATCAGACCAAAAATGGTCATCTCTTATCTCCGAGCGAGTTTCTCTCCGGCAACCAAGCTGAGAACTCGCTCATCAGGTTCGAGGCACCTAAAACGCCATCATCTCCAGGGTCAAAGACCCGAACTACGGCCGGCTTGATTCCCATTCGGGATACGTAGGTAGCCTATCGCTAGGTTCAGCCACCCGATCACTCGATCATCCCGCCAAATATGGAGCCTTACTCTTATCGACGACCCCGCTTCCTTCGAAAGCGCCGTCGCTGAGGGGCTACTGTAAGTGCTCCAATTTGAGCTTGTTAAAATTTTCGTTAGAAAATTAACGAAAGTTATAACATTTCTAACAATTCCTAACAATCCTAACATTTCTAACAAAGTGAGGGCAAAATGGGCATTGCTATTTAAAGATAAACCTTCAAAGGAATCTTAAAAAGCAAAAGAATTAAGAAAATCTCGAAACAGCAAGTTGAAAAACATTTTCTGCTGATATTTTTGAATTTTATTCCTTGTGTCCAAATCCTGGAGCTGCATTTAATGAACAGTGCACGCCACCAATCCCATCCGCGCGGACATCTTTGTAAAATTCAGAGGGCTATAAATTGAGCCCTCCAGTCACAAAAATGGGAGCAACAACACAATTTGCACTGAACCTCTGGCGAAATATAGAGAGAAAACAGTGAGAATTCACTTGAATTGTCACCATTTTCTCTTGAATCTTTTCCAACTCACACTCACTCTCAAATTCAAACCCTAAACACATTCAAGCCTTGAACCCATTCAAATATTCAAGCCAACCTCAAAACTCAAGGAAGATAGGTATAACCTCCCTCTTCTTACCCTAAATCTCTCATCCATGCATGCATCTTCAAACTACAAAATGTAGTTCATTCTTCTTCTTGTCTTAAGATCCAAGAAGATCACCATGGAAGTCCATCTCCATGGATGATCTTCTACAAGGATCAACATTTTCTTTAATGTGTTCTTGTTTTCTTGCAAATGCATTTTCAAAACCCTAAAAACCATTTTCAAGCGTCAAATCTCATTTTCAAAGGATAAAATTCCCCTTCCCAAGCAAATGAAGTGCTTAGTCCTAATGTACCCCAAGGATGGTTTGGTATAGTTGATTCACCACTAAAATGTCAAGTGATCACTAACCAAAACCTAGGGAAATGGGGACAAGCATGGATGCAAAACCCCCCTTTAAATCATATTTTCTTTCTTGAGAAGTTGCTGTCCAGTAGCAATTTTCCAAGGTCCCAGTCCATTGTCTTAATTTTTGGACACAGATAAACTTGGAATTTGGTGTTGACTACAAAACACTTTTTGCAGCCAACATCCAGATCTTTCCAGACATATTTTTACTTTATTTTTTGGGTGAGTAAAACTCCTCTTTTCAAATTTTCTTTCAGAGGCTAGTTCATCAGCTTCTGGGAATCCAGATCTCATATCTGAGGTTTCCAGAAGGTTTTGACCCCTCAAATCTTCTCCAAAATGGAAAATTCCTTCGCAAATATCTTATTTAAGGTGTCTGGAACAACTTTCATTCTCTGAGTTTATCCAGATTATGAAGTTTTAAGACCCTTGAATCCATTTCAAAATCAAAGGTCCACTGCCTTTTTCATTCTGGCAGAAGTGGCTCTCAACTTCAAAAGGTCTTTTGAGTACCAAATCTCAATCCAAAAATCTTCCAAAAAATCATGGGATCAGTTTAAAGTCTTAAAAAGATATCCCAATTTTTACTTTTCTGAGTTTCAAATTATTTTGGCCAAAACACACACACACACACACACAAATGATTTTCAGCTTGGAATACTCGTTTTACGAGGCATTCCGGGTGCACACTAACGTCCTTCCCGGCGTGTAACATGACCTCCGAACCCAAATTTCTGATCTCGGGCTTTTTTCAAAGTTTTGGCCCTTAAAACAAAAATGGCGTGGCGACTCCGTTCTTTTTCCCGGGTTTTATTTGGGTTTTTTCAAAGAAACGCGAAAAAATCGAATTTTTTCCCGCAAAATTGCGACACATCATCACAATATCCTCAAAAAGAAATAGGAAAGTTAAATCGACACATCATCGAACGAACCATATCCTACAAGGTTCAATTCCTCCTATAGACACACCATACAATGTGGTGTTCCGGGTGGAGTCAATTCTGAAACGATTTCACAGTTTTGAGATGATTGTCAAACTCTTGGCTCAAATATCCATCACCTCGATCTAATCGAAGTACTTAATAGTTTTGCCAAGTTGTTTTGTACTTCATCTTGAAATGTTCGAAACATCTCAAACGCTTCACATTTGGACTTCATCAGATAGACATAGTCATATCTAGATAAGTCATCGGTGAATGTGATGAAACACCAAAATCCTCCCCAAGCAATGCTGCTTAATAGTCCACATACATCTCATGTATAATGACCAATAAGTCACTAACCCTCCCACTACTCTTAGTGTAGGGTGGTTTGATCAATAATCCCAATAAACAGGATCCATATTTCTCAGATGATTCAGAGTCATATGAGTCTAAAAGTCCATGTTAATGGAGTTTAGATATATGTTTCTTATTTATCTGACCAAGCCGACAATGCCATATGAATGCGTTGTTAATGTTATTCGGTTTAGATTTCCCATTTATATCATAGATATCTTCAATATTATTTTGTTTCTCATCATCAAGGATATGAAGACCATTCAATGATATATGCAATATAATAAGGCATATCATTAAATAAATATAAAACTTCTTATTCTCAATAAGAAATTTATATCATTCATCATCCATATAAGAAACGGAAATAATACTTCTACTCAAATCCGAAACGTAGTCATACTTGTTCAAAACAAGTACTAGTTCCCAAGGTAAAATGACTTCATAAGTCCCTATGGCTTAATGTAGCAACTCTTGCTCCATTCCCACGCATATGTTTAATTTACCTTCTTTGAGTAGCTTTCTATTCTTTATTCCTTGCACATTTAAATAAATGTGGGATCCATGTCCGATATCATATACCCAAGAACAAGAAGTTGAAAGGAAAATATCTATCATATAGATGCTTGAAGTAATAGCAATCATATTGCCCTTCTTCACCTATTAGGCCTTCCTAATAAGCCTTGCAACTTTGCTTCCAATGACAATCTCATTACAATGGTAGCAAAATGCATTCTTTTGAGACATTTTGGGTTTAGCCTCTTCGACTTTGGCAACTTTTGCCCTAGGTTTAGCAACCTTTGCTTTACCTTCTTTACCTTCCCTTTTGAACCCCTTTCTTGTGTTAACCATTAACACATTTGCGGATTGCTCCTTTTTTTCATCTCATGAATTAAGAGCTTCACCACAACATACATCTTTTGCCTAGCTTGCACTTTGAAACAATTTCTTTGTGCATTGTTCTAGAACAAAAGCAACTTCCATATATTCAAATTTCTTCATAAGAGCCTTTAAACATGGATTCATCAAGAACGTACACATTTGCTTAAGAACACTTCTTGAGCATCTGATCAAATCAGAATAACTTGTATTGTTCCTTTTGAACTTTGTCCTTCATAAGGACGGATCGCAATTTATTGTGTAATACTACTTCTACAACAAAATATGCAAACTATATGAACACATATTAATATCAACACATTTATCATCTAAGAGCAAATCATGTATTTCACAAATACTCCCACTAAATTATACACCTTCCAATGCAAATAAGCATAATACTCCCTCTGTCCCGCTACAAACCGCACACTTTCTATTTTGGGCGTCCCATTACAAACCGCACACTTCCTAAAATGGCAAAGAATCTTTACTATTCCCTCCACTCATTCTCTCTCCTACATTATTTTAATACTCACAACACCATTATAATTTACTATTCCCTCCACTCATTCTCTCTCCTATTTTATTTTTACACTCACAACATTTATATCATTATTTTTTCCTTAATTTCCGCGCAAACAGTAACAGTGCGGTTACTAGCGGGACGAAGGGAGTATACATTTAATGGGCTAAGATCCAACTTTAATTTAATCTCAAGTACTCTATGGCGCACCGCTCAAGATTAAAATTAATTAGGTAGAAAACATCAATCATATCGTATATGACTCTTAGATCTTTTAGGAGATTTATTTAAGACATCATATGTCTAAGCATATTTTAATCTCATCTTATGCTTTGGGTTCAAAACCATTTTGATAACCCAATTAAGTTCATCCACATTAAACGTATAGGAACCACCATTTCCTCATCTTGCTCGCAAACGAATAGAATCAAAGCACCTTGCTATGGCAAGCCTACCCAAAACTATCCGAGTGGTCTCAAGTGTTTTAATCATGGATTGGCATAAAGAACTTAAAAGTTAAATGAAGGTTCTTTAAAGCAGATTATAAGCATATCAGCAAAGGTAATCATAATCGCGCACCAGGTAAGTTCCCAGGAAGATGGGTGAGCCACAAGGACTACTTAAGTACCAAATCTCTCCTTCGACAGAACTCTCCTAGACATGCACAATTAGAATACCAGCTCTGATTTGTAACATAATTAATACTTTGCATATCGACTTGTTTCTCACAAACAATCAGATAACCATCAAATTTTGCGTAAATTGACTTGTTTCTCATAAACAATCAGAAACCAAAATTTTAATGTTTCAATTTAAACATTCAGAAAATTACAATTCAATGTTTCAACTAAATATCTAACAAAGCTCTTAACACATAAGAACATATAATTCATGCATCGCAACAATTAATAAAAATCACATTTAAATTAATTAAGCATGCATAAACAATGAATTAATCTAGCATAGCGCTATAAATTTAATTTCCAGAAATTTATAGCATCCAGATTAAGACAGAAACATATCAGATTATAAAATAATCACAGATTAGCAAGGAAAAATTAACAAGCGATTACGCTCAGAATTGGCAAGATCTGTCGCGTGACAGAAACTTCCAGAGGGCCATATCAGTCGCGCGACCAGACGAGCCCATCTCCCATGGCCAACTCTGTCGCGTGACCAACCATGCCCAACTGCTAGATTTTCAATCGTGGCCTACTCTGTCGCACGACTCGAGTAGCCAGTTTGGCAGTTTTTCCGAACTTTAATCAATTCCAATCATAAAGCAATTAAATCATATAAACAGCCTTTTAACAGATTTAATTCAACATAATTAGAAGACGATTTTTCATATTGTTTCAACTAAACAATTAAAATTCTACCGCATACAAAACATGCAATAAGCATATAAACAATTTATATCTTAATTCTAGCATGCCAATTCAAACTTAACCATACGAACGGGGCTCTGATACCACTGTTGGATTTTATGGATCCATGTGCAGCGGAATTAGCATCTAAAGAACACAAAACCCAATAGCCCTAAGATCCGTTCTATACGATTAAATTGAATTTCTATGAGATAGAATTTATCAACCTTTATTGCTTTCCGTTCTTGAGCTATCAAACGATTTATCGATGTGATTTTGAATCACAAACTTCGATCTTCAAGACTTGAATCTTAAGATTCGAACTCTAGGCCTTGATCGTCTTATGAGCGAAGACCCTCTAGTAGTATCCACACCTTTGAATGAACCAAGAACGGTTCTTGAGGATTGCTAGATCCTTAAACCCTAGGAAGAATATTGAGAAACCTTTGTTGTGATTTTTTCTTAGAAAATTCGGCTAGATTTCGGCTGTTCACAGACTCATATTTATACTACATTAGTATTAGAGTTTGTGCCCTAATCGTATTAGGAAACAAGATGTAAACCGCCTCTGTGGCTAGTTCTGTCGCGCGGCGACACTTGCCATATGGCTAGTTCTGTCGCGCGATATCTTAAGCCAGATCAGGAACTCTCAATCATTCTTTCTTTGGTTTAACCAATTCATTCTAATTGTGTGTGACCCAATAAGATTATATTATGTTGGCAATGAGCCCGATCATATCGACCCTCATAAAGCATAAGCGGACTCTAGCAAGCCATTATGTCTACCTAATTAATATAACGTAAGAGTTCACGTTTCCAATGGTACACTTCCATTTCTCCCTTTGTCTCACGATGTTATATTGAACACAAGTCATGGTCCACGTCAACTTGTATTTGTTCAATGCTTTCTCGATCTTGAGTATAATGATAATCCAATCGTATTGGGGTATGGCCATACACTTTCATCATTATCACTCATCGAGGGGCCCAAGCAAAACATCTCTCTTTCAAGGGACAAATTCCATCTTGACTTATCATCCTTCCCATCATGAATCCGATCATGCCAAAGATAGCCTTTATAAATATCGTGTTAAGATATCGTTTGACTAAAATCAAACATAACTTTCATCATATGTAAGGTCATGATAATCTCAGGTCTAGGGATTAAATGAAGTGACCATATGAGATTTAATTATGACATTTGACCATGACATAAATCTCATACGGATCAAGTCCAGTCACTTGTTCACTAACAAGTACCCATAAATTTAATGTGCGTCTCTATGCATATAATCATCATATGATTATCCATTAATATTTATACTAATTATTCACTTAATAATTAGGGACGGAGATTATTACAATAAATATGTAAAATATGTAATAATCAAATAATAAACTTTCTCTTTAATCAAGAATAAAGATGATACAAAACGGTTTAGTTAAACATAACTAAAGCCTAGGGCATTACACCAACACAAACAAGCTCTCTCTATCCCACACTGGTGTAACGCCATGATCGAGGAATTTCAGGCTCTCAAACGAAATAAAATCTGGAGTTTAGTTCCCCCCTGCCACAGCCCACAACATTGTCGGGTGCGAATGGGTCTTTCGCATCAAGTACAACCCTGACAACACAATTCAGAAATACAAGGCTCGGCTTGTAGCCAAGGGCTTTCACCAACAACCCGGTGTTGATTACACCGAAACCTTCAGTCCTGTTATCAAACCCGCTACAGTCAGGCTCCTTCTCTCACTTGCCACAACCAACCGCTGGCCTCTTCGCCATCTTGATGTCAACAACGCCTTTCTTCAAGGTTCACTCTCCGAATCTGTGTTTATGACACAACCCCCCGGCTTTGAGGACTCTACTAACCCCTCTAATGTATGTCATCTCTCCAAAGCCATCTATGGTCTCAAGCAAGCCCCTCGTGCTTGATTCCAAGAACTCAAAACCCACCTCACCACATATGGCTTTCACCCCTCCTTAGCCGATTCCTCCCTCTTTATACTCAACAAAACATCAACCCCTATCTTTCTTTTGATTTATGTTGATGACATCATTGTCACCGGACCGTCACCTTCACTCCGTCAGTCATTCATCACTAGCTTGTCCAATCGTTTCTCTCTCAAGAATCTCGGTCCTCTATCATATTTCTTGGGTGTTGAGGTTGTCCCCAACAAAAATGGTATCCTCCTCTCCCAAACAAAATACATCCACGATCTTCTCACCCGTCACAACATGATTGACTGTAAACCACTCCCCACCCCTATGGTCACATCACAACCCCTTGTGAGATCCACTACTACTCAAGCGGCTCCTCCGCTACCTTCATGACACTATGCACTTGGGTCTCCAGATTTACTCTACGTCTCCCCCTTCTCTTCATGCCTTTTGTGATGCAGATTTGGCTGGTGACAAAGTTGACTTTGTATCCACTTCTAGTTTCTTTGTTTACCTCGGACGTAATCCGGTTACTTGGTCCTCCCATAAGCAACGTGCTCTTGCCCGCTCTACCACTGAGGCCGAGTTTCGTGCCATTGCTGACACCGCTGCTGAGATTACTTGGGTTCGGAACCTGCTTATTGAGCTCGGAATTTCTCTTACTTCTCCGCCAGTTATATACTGTGACAACCTTGGTGCCACAACTTATTCCGCAAACCCGGTTTTTCACTCTCGGATGAAACATGTGGCTCTCTCATTTCATTTTGTCCGTGAACAGGTTCAGTCTGGCTCTCTCCGTGTGCAGCACATTTCTGGTAATGACCAACTTGTTGATGTTCTGACAAAATCGCTATCTCGTCTAGGGGTGTGCGCGGGACCAAAGCCCGGTATGAGCCCATTTAGTTGCGGGCTTCAATTTCAAGAGCCCAACATAGCGGGCATTTAGCGGGCTCAAATTAACGGGCTTTTGCGGGCTTTAAGCGGACATTTAGCAGGCTCAGGCTTGACGGGCCCAAATTTAAAATTACAAATTTCAACTTCAAGATCAAAAGAATTATCATAAAATTAACAATTTAACATTACAATATTTGAAGCAGTCCCAAATTTAAAATTATAAATTTCACTATCAGAAGATATTTCCTTTCTTAACAAATCCCTAGCACTTAGATGGGTGAATCCAAAAGTCTCGACAATCTTCAAGCATTGGGTACCTTTACCAACACCAGGGCCTCCTGAAAGCATAAGCCTAAGTGTAAGCATAGCGAGGGATAATTCAAGCAGTACATAAACAATTTGAAAGCATCATAACAAAAGAAAAAAATGCAACAGTAAGAAACTGCACAATCCTATGTGCTTTTGCATACTCCCTCTCCCTCTGTCCCACAAAACTTTACCCCTTTACTGTTGAGAACGGAAAATAAGGAATAATGTTATTAAAGTAGGTGTTGTGAGTGGAAGGAGAGAGAATGAGTGGAGAAAATAGTAAATTTGAAAAGTGTTGTGAGTATGACAAGTGGATCCCATGAATAAAGAAGTATTAAAAAATTTTCTTTTTAGAAAAGTTGGACTTTAAAGTGGGACGCCCAAAATAACAAAAGGGGCAATATTTTATGGGACAGAGGGAGTATTAGAGAGTCCAAGTTATAATAGAAATGTCCTTAATTAACAGGGATGAAATTTAAGCTTCATATTCACAAGAAAAGGCGGCTCCAGAGACAAGAACGTAGAATGATTCACATCCTAAGTTCATCTTCAAAAATCAAAACACATCCCTCTGCTTTAGTCTTTTTTGAAGGATGTGGGCTGGGTCAGGCTTAACGGGCCGAAGAACTATGAAAGTCCGATTTCAGTCCAAATTCTGCGGACTTTCAAGCAGTCAAGTCCAGCAGGGTTGGAAACCTTGCGGGCTTCGCGAGCCGATGGACGGGTTTGCATACCCCTAATCTCGTCTACGCTTCGATCAACTCATTTTCAAGATTGGTCTTTTCCAAGGATCGTCCATCTTGCGAGGGCGTATTAAGAATAGTAAGAAAACTCTTCCTAAAATTTTCTAAAGTTATTTGTTTAATTTTCTCTAGATTATTCCTTGTCAATATTTTTATATATTTAGTTTAGAAAACTAAATATTTATATTGTATTTAAAATAGAAAATTTCTTTTCCTTACTAAAATAGGACACTATCTTATATAAATATTGAAAGATTGTGAATAATAAAAGGAATTTCCAATTCTCCCACCCTCCTCCACCTTCCGCTTAATCTCAACCCGCTTCCTCTCCGCCGCCCGCCGCCACCCAACCCGACCGACCATAGTTTACATCGGCGCCCGCGCCCGCCAACTCCAGAACCGCCGTCTCTGGACATACGCGTTAATCTTCAGTTGCTTCGCCGGCTTCATAGTAATCGTCCTCAACCAATTCCAAGATCAATTAGTCTTCTACGTTACCCCGACCCAAGCCCTAGCTCAATACACCGAAAACCCTTCCAAAATTAAGTTCCGGCTCGGCGGCTTGGTCCTCAAAGCCAGCGTTGCGCAGCCGGCTTGCTCTCCCGAAATGGAATTGGTGATTACCGATCTGATCACCGATATTTTAGTTAGGTATCAGGGCTCTTTACCTGATTTGTTCAGGGAAGGCCATTCAGTTGTTGTGGAGGGGTTTGTGAAGCCGATTACAGAGGAGATCAAAAAGCAGGGGACTGAAAAGAGTGTTTCTGGAAAGGCGAGGGGTAGAGAGTGTTATTTCTCGGCGACTGAGGTTTTGGCAAAGCATGATGAGAAGTATATGCCACAGGAAGTGACTTTGGCTATTGAAAAAAACAAGAAGAAGCTAGCTGAGGAGGCGGCACTGAAGGCGAATGCTGCTCAAGAGGAGACGGTTAGCAGCTCGGAGGCGAGGTAATATATGCCTGACATGGATATTTGATTGATTAATCATTGGTATGATACAATGTTTGGTTTCATAAATTCGTAAATTGTATTGTTGGACCATTGAACACTTAGGCTCCGTTTGTTTTGGGGAAAATGATTTTCAGAAAATGTTTTCCATATTTTTCGATGTTTGGGAACTTAAGGAAAACAAGTCAAAGGAAAATATTTTCGGGTCAACGGAAAAAACCCAATTTTCCTCCGAAAAACAACTTCCCAAGTACGCTATCGGGAAATCATTTTCGAAAATTCACGTCGCTTGTTTTCTCTCTCTCCGTGTCGTTTCCCTCTCCTTTGTCTCTTGAGTCTTTCCGAGTAAATCATCTATCCTCTTCATTTCTTCTCCTGATTTCTTCATTATCTTCTCTTCTTCTTTGTTAATTAAGATTTTTATGAGATCTGCAACTCTTATATCATTCAAATCCGTAGGATTTTTCTAGGGTTTCAAAAAAAAATTCATTTTTTTATTGTATTCATATGATTTAATGGTTTTTTCAGAGATTTTTCTAGGGTTTCAAAAAAAATTCACTTCACAAAGGGTAGGAGTTACACAAAGATATGCATCTATTTTCGATTTGTTGTTATATAGTATGTATTTTTTCGATTTTGTATCTGTAATTTCGAGTTGGGTTTCAAAATTTTGATTTAATTTGATTATCATTTGTGTGATTAATTATTTTTGAACCATGTTGAAATCTGGAATTTCTCTTAGTAACAATTTCTGTTTGATTAGTATATCTTGTTTTGTCTATTTTTTATTTGGGTCTTTGATTGTCGTTTGTCTCTCTCAAGTTGAAAGAATATTTTTTCTTATTGAAAATTAAAAGCTTAAACTTTGAAGGATGGGTTGGGATTTAATATAACCTGCCTTCCATTCATTCTATATTTGCATGACTTGCTGATGATTTCTTGTATGGCCATGTGACCTAGTAAAAGGAACGATTTTATCCAATTGTCTATAATAGCTTCGGTTTTACTCAATATATTGAGTCTTACTTCCTGTTTTTTAGATTATCAAGCTCCCTAAATTCATGTAATGTGTTTAGTAATTCCTTTTAAGGACTGCAATTCTTTATTAAATTCAGATTATAAAGCTAACCACATGACCTTTATTGTTATATACCCCCTCTGTCCCATAATAATGTGCAAAGTCAAATAAAATTTGTTCAAGTACAATCAAGTTGATAATTTTTCTTTGACTTTGCACATTACTATGGGACAGAGGGAGTATGTGATTTCCTTTTCGGTTATGCATGTGTATTTTGTATGTGGAAGTGATGGTTAATGTGTTTGTGTAGATGGTAAGTAAGGTAGTCCGAGCATCAGTGTTAGGTGCAGCTGCTTCGGTTATGGCTGTAGCTGCAGTAGTCCTAAAAAGAAGAAAAACTTCAACTTTTAGACCAATGAAGCCTAAAGTTAACCAAGAAATTGCGAGAAAGAGATATATGAATAGTATTCTATGTAGAGGCGAGCAACATTGTATAGATCAAATTCGTATGAAGTCATCCGTGTTTTCCAAGCTATGTGAGACCCTTGAGGAGAACAATTTACATTGAAATACCAGAAACATGTCTATAAGGGAGTAGATCCTAATGATATCATTATCAATGACCCAAGTTTCGAAGTGGGGTCAACAAATGAAGGTGTAAGGGGCCAATTAACACAACGACAAGAAAGGGAAGAATTTAGAGAGTGGACAATGAAGAGGGACAACATAGCTAAGGAATGTGGAATGACTATAATGCTACTATCTAGTTTTGTTCCTTTTTTTTTTTGTTAGTTTGTATTATCACTATCTTGATCTTTTAAAGTACCTATTAGTAATGTTTGTTCTTTTTTTTTGGATTAATTTTTATTTACTTTTTATATCCTTTCAGTTTTTACTTATGTTAATTATATGGTTATTAAGTGGTCATTTGCTGCTACTCGTAGACATTCAGTCACATTCAGTGTTCTAAAAGACCCCGCCTAAGGGCGCCTAGGCCCCGCCTAGGCTCTAGGCCCCTCTCTAACGCCTAGTTCTAAGCCCCGCCTAGGTTCCGACTAATCCCGACTAGTTCTCGCCTAGGCGCTAGGCCCGACTCCGCCGTCTAGCATCCGCCTAGCGCTTTTTAGAACCTTGGTCACATTGATGTAGTGTTGGTCAGTTTTCTTGACTTGCTTATATTGTAGAAATGGGCACGGAAAAGGAAAAGAACATTGATAACAAGTCTACTCAATTTCGATGGTCACCACAAATGGAGCGTCTATTACTTGAAACACTTGCAGAGGAAGCTCAATTGGGTAATAAACCCTCTAACACTTTTAGACACTCGAGCTTTGTTAGAGTTGCTACATTTGTGAAGTAGAGGTTTATTGGATCTTAATGTGAGACCAAGCATGTCGAGAATTGTTTAAAGACTATTACAGGTTTATGGAATACAATCACAAGGCTTCGTAATAAAAGTGAATTTGGATGGGATGATAATATGAAGATGATGACCTGCTCCAAGAAAAATTTCGATGAGGAAATAATGGTACTATTATTTACTCCCTCCGTCCCATTAGTAATGGGAAATTTACTGTAGACACGGGAATTAAGGAAAAGTGAATTATAGTGGAGGGAATAGTGAATTGTAATGGGACGGAGGGAGTACATGTTATTACCTTTACAGTTTAATAATTCTCAATCTGTTCATTAAATCTCCCCACTTGTTCTTGTTATTATTTACATGTTAAGATTTCTTGCTATTTTTATGTGTAGATTCTTTCATTCATATTATATGAGGAAATAGACTTGGATAGACTCATTCATTTTTTGCTAAAACCAATTCTGTCCAGAGAGGTACTTTCTGACCTCTTTTTCTTTTTCATTTATTTTGAACTTGTAAACCTGTAAATCGTGCAATGGTCAAAAGAGATGAGTTCCAGAGGACACGTGTAGGAGTATGTAGATATTTTTAGTTTAATTTTTGGGTTTTGCCAAGTCCCTCTTCTCATCATTGCAATTTTCAGTCCCTCCAAAAAACTGAATCTGATGTACAAATTTTAGTATGCAAAAACCTTTCAGAACTCACCCAATTGATCCCAAATTTGGTGTGTTTCTTGTTCAGAATGTGACCAACATTTTTTATTTTTTGAGCTTAAACTAGTTTTAATGTTTGATGAGTGTAAACAAGAGGTTTTTGTGCAAAGGTACTATGTTTACTGTTGCTTTTCAAAACAAGCAATCTGTCAACTTTTAGCTTTTTTACTTGTTACTAACTTTATTGATGTTATTAATAGGCACATCCTACACATGAAAAATTCTTAAATAAGAAGATTGAACTGTATGATGAGATGTCACTAGTTGTTGGGAAAGATACGACTACGGGGGCGTTTGTGAAATCATTCAACGATATTGATGTGGAAGTTAGTATCGAGAATAGTTCTGCTCAAGATATTGAATGTAATGAGTTTGAAGAGGTGACAAAGCCTAAAGAAGCTTCAACTGGAACATCATCAAAGTTAAGGTCTCATTGAAAAGGCCACGAGAGGATAGGGATTCATCATTTGATCTATTAGCTGGACAAGTTGGGGAGGTTGCAAGCGCTATTAATAAACTTTCTGATGATAATGTGAACACAGAAGATCTCTACAAAGAAGTTATGAAAGTTGAAGGCTTCGATGAAGAATTTTTGGGCAGTGTGTTTGACCACTTGAATGCCAATACGAGCTTGGCTAAAGGATTTTCGCTCTTGACCATAAATCCTTTAGCCAAGCTCGTATTGGCGTTCAAGTGGTCAAACACACTGCCCAAAATTCTTCATCGAAGCCTTCAACTTTCGTAACTTCTTTGTAGAGATCTTCTGTGTTCACATTATCGTCAGAAAGTTTTTTAATAGCGCTTGCAACCTCCCCAACTTGTCCAACTAATAGATCAAATGATGAATCCCTATCCTCACATGGCCTTTTTCGATGAGACCTTGACTTTGATGATGTTCTAGTTGAAGCTTGTTTAGGCTTTGCCACCTCTTTAAACTCATTACATTCAATATTGAGCGGAACTATTCTCGATACTAACTTCCACATCAATATCATTGAATGATTTCGCAAACGCCCCCGTAGCCGTATCTTTCCCAACAACTAGTGACATCTCATCATACAGTTCAATATTCTTATTCAAGAACTTTTCATGTGTAGGATGTGCCTATTAATGACATCAATAAAGTTAGTAACAAGTAAAGAAGCTAAAAGTTGACAGATTGCTTGTTTTGAAAAGCAACAGTAAACATAGTACCTTTGCACAAAAACCTCTTGTTTACACTCATCAAACATTAAAACTCGTTTAAGCTCAAAACATAAAAAATCTTGGTCACATTCTGAACAAGAAACACACCAAATTTGGGATCAATTGGATGAGTTCCGAAAGGTTTTTGCATACTAAAATTTGTACTTCAGATTCAATTTTTTGGAGGGACTGAAAATTGTAATGATGGGAAGAGGGACTTGGCAAGACCCAAAAATTAAACTAAAAATATCTACATACTCCTACACGTGTCCTCTAGAACTATATCTCTTTTGACCTTTGCATGATTTACAGGTTTACAAGTTCAAAATAAATGAAAAAGAAAAAGAGGTCAGAAAGTACCTCTCTGGACAGAATTAGTTTCAGCAATAAATGAATGAGTCTATTCAAGTCTATTTCCTCATATAATATGAATGAAAGAATCTACACATAAAAATAGCTAGAAATTATAACATGTAAATAATAACAAGAACAAGTAGGAAGATTAATGCACAGATTGAGAATTATTAACTGTAAAGGTAATAGCATGTAAATAATAGTACCATTATTTCCTCATCGAAACTTTTCTTGGAGCATGTTATCATCTTCATATTATCATCCCATCCAAATCCACTTTTGTTACGAAGCCTTGTGATTGTATTCCATAAACCTTTAATAGTCTTTAGACGATTCTCGACATGCTTGGTCTCACATTGTGATCCAATAAACCTCTCCTTCACAAGTGTAGCAACTCTAACAAAGCTCGAGTGTCTAAAAGTGTTGGAGGGTTTATTACCCAATTGAGCTTTCTCCGCAAGTGTTTCAAGTAATAGACGCTCCATTTTTGGTGACCATCGAAATTGAGTAAACTTGTTATCAATGTTCTTTTCCTTGTCCTTTTCTACAATATAAGCAAGTCAAGAAAACTGACCAACACTACATCATTGTGACTGAATGTCTACAAGTAGCAGCAAATGACCACTTAATAACCATATAATTAACATAAGTAAAAACTGAAAGGATATAAAAAGCAAATAAAAATTAATCCAAAAAAAAAAAAAAAAAAAAGAACAAACATTACTAATAGGTACTTTAAAAGATCAAGATAGTGATAATACAAATTAACCAAAAAAAAAAAAGAACAAAACTAGATTGTAGCAACATAGTCATTCCACATTCCCTAGCTATGTTGTCCCTCTTCGTTGTCCACTCTCTAAATTCTTCCCTCTCTTGTTGTCGTTGTGTTAATTGGCCCCTTACACCTTCATTTGTTGACCCCACTTCGAAACTTGGGTCATTGATAATGATATTATTAGGATCTACTCCCTTATAGACATGTTTCTGGTATTTTAAAGTAAATTGTTCTCCTCAAGGGTCTCACATAGCTTGGAAAACACAGATGGCTTCGTACGAATTTGATCTATACAACGTTGCTCGCCTCTACATAGAATACGATTTATATATTTCTTTCTCGCAATTTCTTGGTCAACTTTAGGCTCCCTTGGTCTAAAAGTTGAAGTTTTTCTTCTTTTTAGGACTACTGCAACTACAGCCATAACCGAAGCAGCTGCACCTAACACTGATGCTCGGACTACCTTACTTACCATCTACACAAACACATTAACCATCACTTCCACATACAAAATATACACATGCATAACTGAAAAGGAAATCACATACTCCCTCCGTCCCATAGTAATGTGCAAAGTCAAAGAAAATTTGTCTAACTTGATTGTACTTGAACAAATTTTATTTGACTTTGCACATTATTATGGGACAGAGGGAGTATATAACAATAAAAGGTCATGTGGTTAGCTTTATAATCTGAATTTAATAAAGAATTGCAGTCCTTAAGAAGAATTACTAAACACATTACATGAATTTAGGGAGCTTGATAATCTAAAAAACAGGAAGTAAGACTCAATATATGACACACATACGTCGAGTAAAACCGAAGCTGTTATAGACAATTGGATTTTGTTCCTTTTACTAGGTCACATGGCCATACAAGCAATCATCAGCAAGTCATGCAATCGAATATAGAGTGAATGGAAGGAGGGTTATATTAAATCCCAACCCATCCCTCAAGTTTAAGTTTTTAATTTTCAATAAGAAAAAATATTCTTTCAATTTGAGAGAGACAAACGACAATCAAAGACCCAAATAAAAAATAGACAAAACAAGATATACTAATCAAATAGAAATTGTTACTAAGAGAAATTTCAGATTTCAACATGGTTCAAAAATGATTAATCACACAAATGATAATCAAATTAAATCAAAATTTTGAAACCCAACTCGAAATTACAGATACAAAATTGAAAAAATACATACTCCCTCCGTCCCAGACCAAGGGTTCTACTTTTCCTTTTGGTCCGTCCCAGACCAAGAGTTCCTTTCCATAAATGGCAAGTTTTTTAATATATTTATACCCTTATCATCTTCATATATTTACAAAAAAATCATTCATTATACCCTTATAATTTTAACATATTTACAAAAACCAATCATTAACTTACTATTCCTCCCACTCATTCTCTCTCCTATTAAAAAATCAATCATTAACTACTATTCCCTACCCCATATTACAAAAAAACCATTCATTATTATGCCCTTATAAAGTTAACATATTTACAAAAAAACCAATCATTAACTACTATTCCCTATCCCACATTTAACTTTTATTCATTTTTTAAAAAATTTCTTAAGAAGCGTGAAATCCACCCCGACCACCCCTGGTTTGGGACGGAGGGAGTACTATATAACAACAAATCGTAAATAGATGCATACCTTTGTGTAACTCCTACCCTTTCTGAAGTGTTTCTCTCAAATATAGATCTGAATAAACCATTAAATCACATGAATACAATAAAAAATGATTTTTTTTGAAACCCTAGAAAAATCCTACAGATTTGAATGATATAAGAGTTGTAGATCTCATAAAAATCCTAATTAACAAAGAAGAAGAGAAGATAAGAAATCAGGAGAGAGAAAACAAGCGACGTGAATTTTGGAAAATGATTTCCCGAGGGCGTACTCGGGAAGTTGTTTTCCGGAGGAAAAGAGGGTCTTTTCCGTTGACCCGAAAATTATTTTCCTTTGACTTGTTTTCCTTCGCTTCCCAAACACCGAATATGGAAATCATTTTCCCCTCATTTTCCCCAAAACAAACGGAGCCCTAATTGCAACCAGAAGAGACGAGTGAGATATCAATTTTTGAGGATTTTAAGGTTTCATTTGTTGTCGTAGAGCATATTATTTTTCCGATTTTGGTATATTGTTGCAGGCATGGGAAATGTCGCGTAAATTTTGACGTAGCAATAAATAAAAGAAATTGATGATTTTTCCTTCGGTGCTATAATCTACCTCCTCCGGCCTAAATTTTTTTAGTATGTCTATCTCTGTTCTTGATCAAGAACATAGAATAAACATTTATTTTCGAACAGAGGGAGTATTACGTATTAGCTTTGTTTGGTTTTTATGTTTGAATAGACTGTGATTTCATGCTTTTTATATCATTAGCCTACTAGCAGAGGACAAGCTCTGACTAAAAGTAGAGAAAATCCTGATACGCAAAAGAGATCTATAAAGCTTCAACAATGAATGCTCTAATGGAGAGGGTGACTAAACCAACTTCAGCAGTGATGATTAAGAAGGATATGAATCAGGGTGGCTTTGCATATACTCTCTCTCTCCCAAAACGAATTTTCGAATTTGATATTGATCAAGCGCAAATTTGTACATTCGTTTGGGATGTAGGGAGTTGCATATTGCTTTAGCGTTGGATGGATATTTCGCTGAGCGTGCTACTTTTCGATACTTTGCATGATTCTAGATTTTGATTAATGCTAGACTAGAAGTTGGAAGTAGTTTTAGAATGGTCAATCGACATAACACATACTCCCTCCGTCCTGCAAAACTTTACCCCTTTACTGTTGAGAACGGAAAATAAGGAATAATGTTATTAAAGTAGGTGTTGTGAGTGAGAGAAGAAAGAATGAGTGGAGAGAATAGTAAAATTGAAAAGTGTTGTGAGTATGACAAGTGGGTCCCATGAATAAAGAAATATTAAAAAATTTCCTTTTTAAAAAAGTGGGACTTTAAAGTGGGACGCCCAAAATAGTAAAAGGGGTAATGTTTTATGGGACAGAGGGAGTATACAACATACTTTTTTTTTCTTCATATAATGCTACCTACTCGTTAGTAATGGATATGAGTAACAAACTTTTCCATTCATGATCAAATAATGCAACAAACTTTTTTTTAACTTACATCGCCAAAAATTTAACGGAGATGCTGATGTGGCACTGCCACGTTAGCACCATGTCATCAAAATCGCAGTCATGAGTGATGTGTCATTGACGTGGCGCTAATGTGGCACTGGCGGGAAAATGACATGTCACCATTCTCGTTAGATTTTTGACGTCGTAAAGTAAAACAAAAGTTTGTTGCATTATTTGATAGTGAATGCAGTGATTTGCATATATCTGTCACTAACGATTACATTGCATTACTCGAAAACTAAGATAAATTACGTTGCATAAGTTAATAATTATTCCGTTTTAGAATCAAAAGAAAGAATGCAACTTTATTGAGAAAGAGATGGTGCAAAGAGAAGGATTATTGTCAATGGCAACACTAAAAGTTGGGCACGACTAATTTCACCTGAAAAATGTTACTCCCTTTGTCCCTAAATGAATGTCCAGTTTTTGGAGAAGTTATCAAATCCTCTTTGTCCCTAAATGAATATCCGGTTTTTGGAGAAGTTATCAAATCCTCACTCATCATACAACAAGTTCTAACATACGCTTGTACCCATGATGCAATATGGTTCTATATGATAAGGATTGATTTACATTCCTATAATATTGCTTGTATATATCAATTAGTTATTCTCTGTAATCTTGTTATTATTCTGTATTATCATTTCCTTATCATAGCTAGGGTTAGACTTGTATATAAAGGATATTACTTTCAATGATACAAACAATGTTTTCCAATCTCTTCTCTCTTCTATATGGTATCGAGCCTCAAGGGCTTAATTTTTTCTCTCCTCCGCCTACCACTCTCTATGGCGCCTCCGATTTCCAAGTCCTCCCTAATGCCGCCGAGCCTACCATTCCTCTCATCGTTGTCTCTCTACATCTCACGTTCTTAAGCTCACCCCAACCAACTACATCTCTGGAAGACTCGGATCGAGGCCACTCTTCTTGGCCTTGATCTATACAATATATAGATGGTACTCATCCGGCCCCTCCTAAAACTCTCCCTTCCCCGCCGCCGCTAACCCTACCGCCACTCCCACAACACCCACCACCGATGTCACCAATCCCACCCAAACGGGTGACACCAACTCCTAGCCGCACCGTCTCTAATCCGGCGTATACCACGTGGTTTCGCCAAGACAAGCTTATTCTCGGCGCCTTAGCGGGAACCCTTTCCGCCCTCTCTCGTCCCTCTAATCTCCCTCGTCCAACAACCTTAGATGCTTGGCGTACCTCAGGAAAGACCTATGCTAACCCATCCAAAGGGCACCTTAAGCGGTTAAAAGATCACCTCCGTAGTATCACGAAAGGTGCTAGATCGATCTCCCGAATTCATGCGGGAAATTAAGAATCAGACCGATAAGCTTGCCTCTCTAGGCCGCCCTCTAGACCCGAGGATGTCGTTGGACCGCATCCTTGAACAACTCCAAGACCCGGACTATGATAGTGTCATCTCGGTTATTCAAAACCGTGAGAATCCCATCACATTTGATGAGTTACATGAGAAACTCATAACAAAGGAACTCTCCCTCAAACTCAAAGCAAAATCCAGGTCCCTCTTTTCCTATGTATTAACTATGCTTCCGCGTAACCCTAGTCGCAGCCTCTTCCTCTCGCATGACCCTAATCCCGGCTTTCTTTGGTCTCCTTCCTACACTTTGGCTCGACCCCCTTCCCAAACTCTCCTAGAACGGTGTCACCCTTCAGGAGGGGCACCATCATGGTGCGAGCCTCCGGGCATTACCTCTCCCGATGCCCTCTTTTCCGCCAAACTTCACCCTCACATTAATATCCCAAACCCTAACCCTACTTCTTCTCGGTCACCTACATTTCACCAATCTGGTCACTCGAGGACTTCCTACCGCGGCAATACCACTTCCGGGCCACCACCCATACGCACACACCGCTATCGCTTCCAATCCCAACCCTTCGGCTTGGCTTCTTGACAGTGGTGCGACTCATCACACTACGAATGATCTTTCTAATCTTGCCGGCATGCGCCCATGATGGGCCGAAGAATTGCTTATTGGGGACGGCTCGGCTTGAACATCGCTATCTTGGTTCACTTTCTCTTCTGACTCCTTCTTCTAATTTTCATTTAAGAAATGTTCTTCATGTTCCATCTATTTCCCGTAATATAATATCTATTTACGCCTTTTGTCGTGATAATAATGCATCGATAACTTTCTTACCTAATTCTTATGTTGTGAAGGACATTCGTTCGGGCACAACTCTCCTTGAGGTCAAACTAGGTTCGGTGTCTACGAGTGGAATCCTGTCTCTGCATCCACTTATTACGTCACTATGACAACCGCAACCGTGGCATCATCGTCTCGGTCATCCGTCTTCTTCAATTCTTAGGCATATTAGTAATAAGTTTCATTTAAACATTCCTAGTTCATCTTTATTTCATTGTAATTCATGTACTCGCTCTAAGAGTCACAAACTTCCTTTTAATGAGAATTCTATTCGGTCCGATGGACCTCTTGATGTTATTTATAGCGATGTACGGACCTCCCCCTCCTTTCCCATGATGGTTTTAAATATTATCTTTTATTTGTTGATCATCATTCCAAATACATATGGTTCTACCCCTTAAAACACAAAAATGACGCTACACATGTCTTTACTCGCTTTAAACTCCTTGTTGAGAAATTTTTCAATCGCTCAATTAAAACAATTTTCAGTGATAATGGGGGCGAATATATTGGACTCCGCCCAGCCTTTGCTTCCTTTGGCATTAATCACCTCACTTCTCCCCTCATACACTGAACATAACGGGTATTCTCGAAAGCGTCGTCACCGTCATATTGTTGAAACGGGGCTTTCTTTACTTATTCATGCTTCCGTACCTCACCACTCTTGGCCCACTTGCCTTTAGTACGGCATGTTATCTCATCAATCGCATGCCAACTCCTACCTTAAACCTCTCCTCACCATATCTCACTTTACATAAACAACCACCTAATTACTCAAAATTACGTAGTTTTGGTTGTCTATGTTATCCTGGTCGCGCCCATACACCTCCCACAAACTCGAACCTAGATCTTCTCCTTGTGTCTTCGTAGGCTACTCCGCCACACAAAGTGCTTACTTTTGCCTTGACCCATCCACAAACAAAATATATACTTCCCGACATGTCAAGTTTGTAGAGTTTAAATTTCCCTTCTCCTCCTTTACCTTCCTCTTCCGGATCACCAACCTACACCCACCTGTCGATGAATGGTGTACCTTCTGATTCCTATTCTTCCGCCTCACCCTACACCATCTCCCGCCTGCACCAAACAACATATCCCAAATTGTCCTGCTCCGTCCACCACATCTTCTCCACATACTTACCCATTCCACACACCACGCCCTCGGCATCACCCTCTCTTAGTCCCACCACCAAATATTCCTCCACCTCCCCCATTCCCCCTCACGGCCTCTCATACACGTCTCTACAAAGTGGTATTCAAAAACCAATCCAAAAACTTAACCTCCACATCTCTCTTCCCACCTCTCATCCCGAGCCAACTAATATTACTCAAGCTCTCAAAAGTCAAGTCCGCGAGATGCCATGCAACCGAATTTAATGCCCTCACTCACAATAAAACTTGGGATCTAGTTCCTCCTTCTCCCTCTCAAAATCTAATCGGGTGTAAATGGGTTTTTCGAACCAAATACAACTCCGATGGGTCCATCGATCGCTATAAAGCCCGGCTAGTTGCGAGGGGTTTCATCAACGTCCGATTTGGATTATTACGAAACCTTTAGTCCTGTCGTAAAACCGGCCACCATCCGTCTCATTCTCTCTCTCTTCTTTGTTCAAAATAATTGGTCCATTCGTCAAGTCGACATAAATAATGCTTTCCTTCGGGGTTCTCTTAATGAAGATGTCTATATGAGTCGGCCTCGGCTTCGTTAGTCCATCTCATCCCACCTTCGTCTGTAAACTCCGTCGGGCTCTACATGGTCTCAAACGGGCACCTCGTGCTTGGTATAACGAATTAAAGTCTTATCTTCTCTCTTTAGGTTTTCATTAACCGTATCTCCGACTCTTCTCTCTTTACTCTTCATCATTCCTCTCATGTTATCTATCTACTTGTCTATGTCGATGACATTGTTATCACAGGTCTAATATTTCACTCCTTAATTCTTTTATACTCTCTCTTTCGTCTCGTTTCTCTCTTAAAGATTTGGGCAACCTTTTCTTATTTTCTCGGTGTTGAAGTCATTCCCCACCCCAATGGCATTATTCTCACCAACATAAATATATACAAGATCTTCTCCACAAGTCGCACATGGAAGCCGCCAAGTCCGTTCCCGCTCCTACGGCCTCTAACTTGTCTCTCTCTCTTCGTGATGGCACTCCTCTCGCCTAACCCTACGATTATAGGGCCCTTGTTGGGGGCCTCCCGGTACCTATCTCTCACTCGCCCGACATCTCTATCTGCCGTTAACAAGTTATCTCGGTTCATGCATTGTCTACGGATATACATTGGGGAGCTCTTAAACGGGTTCTCCGTTACTTGGTTGGTACTTCCTCTCTTGGCATTCTTATTCGACGTGATTCACCTTCCAACCTTCGTGCGTTCTTGACGCCGATTGGCTGGAAATAAGGATGATTACACATCCACCAGTGGCTACATCATTTATCTTGGTAAGAATGCAATTTCTTGGAGTTCACGGAAACGAGAAAACATTGGCTCGATCATCCACCGAAATTTGAATACCGAGCCGCTGCGGCTACTGTCTTGAAGTTTTATGGGTTCGGAATCTACTCAAAGAACTACATCTTCCAGTCCCTGACATTCCTGCCATTTATTGTGACAATATGGGTGCTACCTACTTCGCAGCAAATCCGAAATTCCACTCTCGGATGAAGCATCTTGGATTGGATTATCATTTTGTCCGTGAAAATGTTCAATGCCACAACCTTCGTGTTACTCATATCTCTGGCAAAGATCAGCTAGCGGATGCCTTGACCAAGCCATTAGCTCGAACTCGTTTTCAGAATCTTATGGGCAAGATTGGCCTTACTTCTCGCCCGTCCATCTTGAGGGGGCGTGATAAGGATTGATTTACATTCCTATAATATTGCTTGTATATATCAATTAGTTATTCTCTGTCACTACAAGAAAAGGGGCTATTTACGGCGCTCATTTACGGCGGTAGACACGCGTCCGCCGTATATAGCATATATATACGGCGGTTATGTCTACCGCCGTATATAATTAATATATACGGCGGTCTAGACCGCCGTAAATAAGTAAATACGTATATTTCACATGAATACGTATGAGATCGAAGTTATATACGGTGGTGTATAAGTAGCCGCCGTATATAGTTAACTATTAACGGCGGTTTATACGCGTCCGCCGTCAATGTTATTAAATATCGGGAAACCAAATTTCCCTATTCAGTTTCGCGGTATCTCTCCCTCTCTTTCTCTCCTCCATAGCAGCAGCTAGGGCACGAAATCTCCATAGCTAGGGCAACCAACGAAGATCTCTTTCTCTCCTCCAAATCAGTCTTGGAAGAACGGTTGGTATTTACTTTTAATTTTTTGGTTTTTATTGTTCTTGGTCTCCCCTTTGATTTCTTACTCAGTCTCTCTTTCTCTCCTGATCTAGCGTATCTCACTCAGTCTCTCTCTCTCCTCCAGTAGAAATTGAGCTGATTTCTTCAATCAACAACAATCGAGGTATACATTTCTTTCCCCTTTTCTAATTTACTTTTAATTTTTGGGTTTTTTTTGTTCTTGGTGTTGTGAGTTATGTGTGTTTCTATTTATGTCGAAGAAATAGTGACTGGACCCTTGCTTTATACCCTGCCTTAGTTCAACTTTGTTGTTGGCGAAATGTGGAGTACTGAAGGTGTCTTTGTGGTAGTATATTCGGACCCCTTGTTATGGATATGATATGTTTATTAGTGGAATTTATTAATGCTTTGGATGCCTATTTAAAGAATAATAGACGGTTTATTACAGAGTTTGTGCTTATTTACTCTCCAATCTTCTTTTTGATTTCATCTTTATGATTTGTTATTCAATTTGGTTAAATCAGACTGCATTTTTTGGTGGTACCCATGCCAATCATCCTGTAAATGCTGACTTAATTTGTTTTCTATGTTCGAACATAGCAGTCTTGTTTATTATTTGATGGATGATGGATGATGGATGTTGCAGTTTGTCTCTGTTTTGGTTTTTCTCCTACCTATAGGAAAAAATATGTTCAGTTTGCTTTTGGTATTCATTTGTGGTGACAGTGGCAAAGTCAATTTTTATTTTTAAAGGGGGTCAAGATTGAAAAATATATCATTTTTAGTGTACCTATTAAAATTTGAAAGTAGTGAAATGACATTTTTCAAAAATTAGGGTAAAATAGGTTGAGGTGGCTTTACCACTGTGTGGTGATAGTCTTGTTAATTGTGAATCAGAATGCTTTTTCATTCATCGGGTGATAGTCTTGCTTTATACCTGCCTTAGTTCAACTTTGTTGTTGAACTAAGGCAAACCTTGTAAATTCCCTTAACTCTAGGTGCTCCGTAATCTCAATCTATTAGTCCATATGTTGGTGTTGCGCACTTCAAAAATAATGTTGCGCACTTCAACCTAGTTCCTAAAAATAGTTTCAAATCTTTTGTTGCATGTGCATATTCTTTTGCACATCAACCTAGTTCCTTAAATTAGCTTCTCAATTAGGGGGGCTTGTGAGAGAGAACGAATGAATGTTGTCATAGGGTTATACTATATCATGGGCCCAAGTTCGACTAATAGGCTAGGCTCCAACAATGTATATTATCTATATCGAGCCAAAAGTTGTACATATTTAGACTATGTTTGTTTATGAGTTTATTTTTATTCTAAAATTTGTGTCTCTCGGTCTTATATATAGGTTGTATTTTAACGTTAAAAATATCAAGTCAAGTCATATATGGACAAAAGTTGGATTGATTTGGATAATCGAATTTCAAATGAGTATTTATGCAGGGTTGACAACTTTCTCGATTTTGCATTCTCAAAAAGTACGTTGGTGTTAAAGAAATATATTGTCCTTGTAAAAAATGCGCAAATCGTTACCAAGAAGACCGTGCAACCGTGAGATCACATTGTATTGCGGTGGGATTTCAAAAAGATTACAAGAATTGGATTAGGCACGGGGAAGAGTACATTTCGGCGCGTAAGAATGATAATAATGATAGGACAACCGAAGATGGCATTGAAATTGAATTGGGCGTGCAAGATTGTATGAGGCGGAGAATGGTACATGAAGGGATGGGTATGCCGGATAGTAACCGGCCCGGGAATTGAAGAAATCGTACAATCGAGATGCATCCACCGCAAAGTTTCTTAGACTTTTGAGAGATCGATCAAGCCTTGTGGGAAGGGTGTGATAAGTTTACGGTACTCTCATTTATTGTAGAACTTATGCACTTTGGAAGGCTAATTATCGAGTGACCGATAAGGGATTTACTTCTTTATTAAAAATTTTCATTAGGGCATTGCCTCGGTCGGCGAAAGTGCCAAGTTCCTATCGTGAGGCGTACAAGATGATTGCGGATTTGGGTTTTAGTTATAAAACGTGGGACGCGTGCATTAATCATTGTATGTTGTTTCGAAATGAGCGAAAAACTTACTAAATGTGAAATTTGTGGAGCCTCTAGATATAAGCAACAAGAAGAAGGGGTAGCGGTGAAGGTGCGAAAACAAGTGGCAAGAATAAACTTCCCAGCGGTAGCGATGAAGAAAGTATGGTATTTTCCCTTAAAGCCAAGGTTGCAAAGGTTGTATTGGTCATCTAAGACCGCGACACTCATGAGATGGCATGCCGAGAAAAGAATAGACGATGGTGTGCTGAGGCATCCTGCAGACTCTCGTGCGTGGAAGGAATTCGATGAACGTTATCCATTATTTTCAAGTGAAATTCGAAATGTTAGATTGGGATTAGCATCTCGACGGATTTAATCCTTTCGAACAATGACTATATCTCACAAGATACTTGGCCGGTTGTGCTTATGCCATACAATCTTCCACCTTGGTTATGCATGAAACATGTACCATATTTCTTCTTGTCGGTGCTTACTCAAGGCCCCAAAAGGGCCGAGCAACAAGATAGATGTGTATCTCCAACCGTTAATTGATGAGTTGAAGGAATTATGGGAAGATGGTATATCAACTTATGATGCATCAAGGAACGAGTTGTTTACTTTACGAGCTTCACTATTATGG
Organism: Adenophora triphylla var. japonica; assembly: GCA_022495995.1. Classification (NCBI taxonomy): domain Eukaryota; kingdom Viridiplantae; phylum Streptophyta; class Magnoliopsida; order Asterales; family Campanulaceae; genus Adenophora; species Adenophora triphylla. The sequence continues at coordinate 293,049 of JAFEMH010001240.1, read as the reverse complement.
ACAATAAATGACTTTCTGCATATGCAATGTTGTCTGGATGGAGCACTAAAGGTGAATATGCTTGCCCTTGTTGCAATGTGAGACCTCGAAGCACGATGGTTGGATCATGGTGGCAAGTATTGTTATATTGGTCATCGACGCTTCTTGCCTAGGAGTCATGCTTTTCGTAAGGATAAAGTCTCTTTTGATGGTACTCATGAAGTGAGAGATAAGCCCAAGTTATTGTTTGGAACAAAATTGCTTAAACAAGTTGAAAATATGGAAGCAGTATAAAATAGAAGATGTTATTAAAAAGAGGAAAAGAGAAGAGGGTGAGAAGCAACAAGCCAAGTTGGAGAAAAGAAAGGTTCCTAAGTTGTGTCACAATTGGAAAAAGAGGAGTATCTTCTTTGAGTTGCCTTATTGGGCAAATAATCATGTTCGTCATAATCTTGATGTTATGCACATTGAAAAAATGTGTGTGATAATGTACTACATACTCTTGTTAGGTACTGCGGGGAAATCAAAAGATAATGATAAAGCAAGAAAAGACCTAAAAGTGATGAACATTCGGAAACCATTGCATCTACAAAAGCTTCCATCCTGGCAAAGATATTATGCCTCGGCTCGGTTTACAATGAGTAAGAAGCATAAAGACACATTCTTGAAAGTTCTAAAGGGAGTCAAAGTCACGATGGCTACTCGTCAAACATATCTCGTTGTGTACATCTAGAGGAAAGAGCTATTTGGGGTCTTAAGAGCCATGATAGTCATATTTTGCTCCAACAACTACTCCCTTTAGGCATTCGAAAAGCGTTGCCTACTTATTGTAAAAGCCATCATTGAGTTGGCAAATTTCTTTAGGCAATTATCCTCAAAGGTGAATACACTTGCCGATCTCGAAAAGATACAAGATCGGATGGTGTCACACTATGTGCTCTCGAGAAAATATTCCCACCAGCTTTCTTTGATGTTATGGAGCACTTGCAGGTGCATTTAGCCGAGGAGGCCTTGCTAGCGAGGCCCAATACAATTTCGTTGGATGTATCCGGTAGAGAGGTACATCCATATTAAATTTACTTTGAAAAAGTTAAATTCCTTTTTACATCTGCTTTAGCATAAGTAAATGTTTTTGTAGGTTTCTACTTACATTAAAATTATATGTTCGAAATCGAGCCCATCCCGAGGCCTCCATAGCTAAGGCAATTGTGGGTGAAGAATGCATGACTTTTTGTACGCAATATTTGGATGACATTGAGACAAAGTCCAATCGTCCTAGAAGAAATGATGATGAAGGTGATGAGTTAGGCCGCTTTGTAGGAAAAGAAGAGGTAAGTACCCTTGATTACATCACACGAGTACAAGCGCATAGATATGTGCTTTTCAATGCGAAGATGTTGAACAATACCTAGAGTAAGTGATTCCTTACATGAGGCTTACATTCCTTATATCTTTTATATTTCAAATTAATACTTAATTCATATTTTCGATCCGCTCGTAATGCATCGTGTACATTTGAGGGAGACATTACCTCGTAATCAACGACATCTTATAGAGAAAGAACATAATGATAAGTTTGTTAGCCGGTTTAAGGATTATGTAAGTATGAAACCACCTTCATATAATAGTTTCAATTTATCGTTTTAAATATTTTCTTATTAAATTTTGTTTTTTATAAAAGGTATGCACGACGAAAGATGTAGTGCCCGAAAGAATTACGAGTCTTGCATTGGGTCCTCATATGGATGCGAGGCGGTATAAGTCTTACATAATAAATGGTTTTCGATTTCGAGTGAAGGATGTCGATAGACGGAGGAAAACTTCAAAATAGTGGAGTCATCTTTGAATGCAAGTGTGACAAGTTTTGCAAGCCGAAAGGATAATAATCCCATTGTAGGGGATGTTAACTTCTACGGGAGTTGATTGAGATCCTTGAAATTCGTTATAGCAACTCAATAAGATTTGTATTGTTTAAATGTGATTGGGTTGATAACCGGACAGCAAGATGGAAGATGAGCAAAAATTTACTCTTGTAAACTTCAATCACAAGTTGTATAAGGATAATCGAGTTGGTGATGAACCATTCATATTAGCATCTCAAGCCGAGCAAGTTTGGTGTGTTAAAGATCCTATAGAAAGTGATTGGAAAGTTGTGATGAGGATTACGCCAAGAGATAGTTTTGACATATATTCAAATGATGATAAACAAGTTGCAAATTCGATTCCACAATTGGTACCATTTTGCTCACAAAACTACGCGGATGAAAATGTTGCTAACGAAGAAACATCGTGGGTGCGAGAGGGAGTTGATGGGGTCGAGATTGAAACTACTAATATCAATGACCTAGATGTTGATATGGCCGATAATGATGATGTTGATATGGCCGATAATGATGATGATTAGTTTGAGTAGTATTTGTTTAGATCTTATTTGCTTACTATTTACTAAGACAATGTTATTACTTAAGTTTCATGTTTCAATCAAACTTGTTATTTTTGTATGGTTGAATATTAATATTGTTACTTCTATATAATATGTATTTGTTTAGGTCTTATTTGCTTACTATTTACTAAGACAATGTTATTACTAAATGGGGGGAGGTGCAAGATCGTTTTGAGGGGTTGGAAGATGAAACTGCCATTTTGGGAGCCCGGTATACGCAGCTGGAGGCTTGGGCGATGCAGACAGAGCCCCGGAGTTACGAGCCAGTTTCAGAGGATTATTTGACTACGATGCATTCGAGAGCCACTGCTCGTGCAGAGGCGTTCTTCCGTCGGACCTACTATCGTGGACAAACCTCAGGCTCATCGGTGATGTTATTATTGTGATGTTATTATTAATGTTTCATGTTTCAATCAAACTTGTTATTTTGTATGGTTGAATATTAATATTGTTAATTGTAATATGTATTTGTTTAGATCTTATTTGCTTACTATTACTAAGACAATGTTATTACTTATGTTTCATATTTCAATCAAACTTGTTATTTTGTATGGTTGGATTGAATATTAATATTGTTAATTGTAATATGTATTTGTTCTGCTTCTTTTGATCAAATGTATGGAATAATATGAAATAATTATGGTCAACCAGTTGGTGGGGAAATGGCACAATTAGCTACTCAGATAGGAATTTTTGCTAAAAATGGGGAACATTTCCCATTAACTAGAGAGTGGTCTCAGATGGACCACGAGTGCATAACTAACGTATGGAATGACGTTCTGGTAAGTTGTAATCAATATTTCTTACATAAATCTCTAGTACGTAGTCAAAAGTCTTATGATTCTCTAACAATTGTTTTTTTTTCTTTGTTGAATTGTGTATATAGGAAAATACAAATGCTCCTCCGGAGTATTACTCGGTTATGGTTCTTTCTCTCGCTAAAGCGTGGCGTGACTGGAAATACAATGTGAGACAAGCATATAATAAGTATTACTCAGTTATGACTTTGTTATGAATATTGACTCAGTTATGAATATTATTACTCAGTTGAAACAGTATTATAAGATGTATGAATCCGCCCAAGACGCATTGGCTCACCCACCCCCGTGGGTGCGTTGCGGATCAACGGGCTGCACTTGTTGCGATGTGGGTACGCCCAAGGCTCGGGTATATTTCAAATTAATCTCAATCTATTATCGTGAATGTCTTATATAAGTAGTCAAATTAATACTAATATTATCTTTTTTTTCCAGGAAATATCGAAACAAATAAATTGAATCGAGAAAAGCAATCGTGCTGAATAGGACCGGAAAAACGTCCCATTCCAAAGTCATCAAAGAGGTTTGTCATCGTTCAATTTAGTTCTCAGTTGTCAATTCAATTAATGTTTCTTTTTGTATCGTATATAAATATATTTTTTTTTGGTCAAATGATTCTATTATAAATTGTAGAGAGGCGACAAGGGATTACCAACCGATCGCAAGCGTTTCATACATACGCGCACGGGCAAAACACCGCGAGATCAAGAAACCACTCAAATGATTGTAAGTTAAAGTTTCAACCTTTTACGTTTCAGTTTTGTTATTCTATAGAATACTTTTTCATTTCTAACTTCATTTTCATAATATTAATTAAAGTTAAAACATTTATATTGAACATGTTGTTTTTGTTACAGCGAACGCTTAATGATGCAGTTGAGGAGCTGCCAGAGGAGCAACAAAACTCTCCCGCGGCGCGTGAAAATATTTTTGTTGGTATGTTTGGCTCTGATGACCATGGGAGAGTTCGATGTATGGGAGGCGGTGCGAACAAAACTAAGGTGTTTGGTAAATTCCAACCTTCTCGGGCAGTAATGGAGGCGGTGGCGGGGTCGAGCGAGATATGGAAAGACAACTTGAGGAGGAACGCCGAAAAATGAGGAGGAACGCCAACGACTTCGTGGAGCGATTACAACAACAACTTGATGAGGAACGCCTTAAGTTACAACAACAAATTGATGAATTGAAACGTTGTTGGATGGAACGACGTGGAAATGACGGTAATGAATAGGTGTTGTGGATTTTAGACATTGTGTATTTTGGATACATTCAACAACTAATAACTTTTTTGTATAATGGTTATTATGTCTGGATACATTCAACATTAATTGTGTTAATATGTAGATTGTAAATATTGATTGCATTTGTGTATTTTTGGTTATATTGTGTGTGTACAGGTTGAATTTGGTTTTTGTGAACGTATTTTTGGGGAAAATGAGTTATACAAAGCTGGGGAAAAAAAAATAGGATTATTTACGGCGGTGACTAAATCCGCCGTATAAACCTAGGGACGACTCGTGCCCAAAGGGGGGACGAGGGAACCAGTAGGGGGTGTAAATGGGACGACTCGTGCCATGGTGGACGAGTCGTCCCTATTTAGTTATTTACGGCGGATATAGTAACCGCCGTATAAAATGGCCATGGACGACTCGTTGTCACGAGGGAACCTGGTGGGGGTGCAACTGGGACGACTCGTCACGGAGCGGACGACTCGTCTCTTATTTACGGCGGTTACACATTCCGCCGTATAAAGATCACTCAAATACGCCATTTTATACGTATGTATTCCATTTATATACGGCGGTGGTATATCCGCCGTATATAGTATATACGGAGGTTGTCCCGCCGTATATAGTATATACGGCGATGATTTATACGGGGATCTATTTACGGCGGCTAGTCCGCCGTAAATACTATATACGGCGGGGCGCGTATTATTTACGGCGGATTTTAACCGCCGTAAATAAGCCTGTTTCTTGTAGTGTGTAATCTTGTTATTATTCTGTATTATCATTTCCTTATCATAGCTAGGGTTAGACTTGTTCTCTTCTCTCTCTTCTATACTATATAAAAAAAATGGCTCATGTTTCTAAATATTCTTAAGCAAATGTCTCGAAATTTGGACATTTATTTAGACACAAAGGAGTATTTTAGCATGATATAATTTAGCATCACATACAAATTTTAATTATCATCACGTAACTGTCTTATTGCTATATGATTCCAAACTTGGATGATAGTTTGCTAAATTGCAAGGATTTCCTATGTGTGAAATAGGTTGGTGGTTGGGTGCGGGCGTGAATCAGAAAGAAAATATCTTGCGTTTGTTTCTTCTTTGACCTTTTCATTAGGGGCGTAGGTAGATAGTTTGATTTGATTTGATTTTGGGAAATTTACGGATTGAATCACTAGTCATCGGTTTGGTAAAATTACAAATCGAACCGAGTCATGAAAAAAAATTCAAATCAAACCAAACCGCTATGGTTTAGTTCAATTTGGTCAAACCGCAGTTCAATTATATGATTCAAACCACGGTTTAAATCACGATTCAGATTGCAACTCATTATCAATTTTGTTTATTCGTAATCACGGAGGAAGAGCGAAAGATTCGAGTGTTTAAGAGTAAAGCCCGAGGAAGAGAGAGGCCGAAGGAAGAAATAAACTTTACAATGCTAATCGTGAAGAGAACTTGGTTATTTATGTGTCGTAATGAAAATAACAAATGATGAAATTAATATTAAATATGATACTAAATAAGGGTTAGGATTAGTCTATGTAATGTAGATTTTTTTATTGGTTTAACTATAAATATACGAAAATATTAAATAAGATACAAAACGGGGGTTAGGATTAGTTTATGTAATGTGGTTTGATCTAATGGTTTGGTTTGGAGGTTTGATCTTACGGTTCAGTTAGTAGTTCGGTTTCGCGGTCTCAAAATGCGATTTGATTTGGTTCGGGAAGGCTAGATCAAAACGCGATTTGATTTGTTTAGGGAAGGCTAGACCAAAAACCATACCAAACCAAATAATTTGCCAATATTTGAGATAAAACTGAACCATTCGTCTTTGAGGTTCTTAGTTAGAGTTGGTAATATTCCTAAACGGACTCGTATGCTTGTTGGATTAGGTTTATTCAGCAACATTAAAATGGCAATTGAGGGTTCAATAATTTGATGATTGCCCCTACTACCAATAGTGCATTCACTTTAATTTCAATTTAATGATGTATTAATTTATAAATAATATTTTATAATTATTATCTCTGTATCAATAATAAATTTTAATTTTTTATTTTTTAAAAATTATTAAATTTAATTTAAATTATAGCTCAAAATTGACTCAAAGAACAATAAAAAAAAATGAACTAATTTTTTGAGATAGAAGAAATATTCATAATTATTCAGGTAGGTAAAAATAGGTTATTAAGCATTGATTTTCTTAATCTTAACAAATGATCCGACGGCATGAATTTCCTCTTCCCTTAACCGTTTCTAACTTTCCACTCCCCCATAACCGATGTCCAAGTAAATAAGAGATTAAGAATCCTTTGTTTATCATTTTGAAGTTTGAAGTTTCTTTGTACATGTTTGCATAATATTTCTGTCTATTGTTTTTCATATCTATATAATGCACAAATACGTTTCAGTCGGTAATGTGCCTACTTAATTGTTTATTGGGACATAATATTTTTTTTACTAGCACGACGATTTTAATAAAATAAGGGAAAATTGAATTTAGTAGAAACGTAATTGGGTAGGCGTCACTCCGTGCCCTTGACACGGGAGTTAGTACTAGTATTTATACAAACACTAGTACATGCCCGTGTCCAAGGACACGTTTTTTTTTTTTAATTTTTTTTAAGGACAAAATAAGAAAGGGACAAATGTATAATGACAAAATGGGAAATTCACCGCTTGAACTATTCATAGAACTGTTCATGCTGAGGTGGACATCCCTCATTTATACTATAGATTATAAATAAAACAAAAATATTTAAAATATTACTCCCTCCGTCCCACCTCAATTGGTCCATTGAGGTGGGACACAATTTTTAAGAAAAAATGAATAAAATGGGTAAAATTAGAGGAGAGAGAATGTAAAAGTTAATTATGTGGTAGAGAATAGGAGAGAGAATGTAAAAGTTAAAAATATTTAATAGGAAAGAGAATGGGTGGGAGGAATAGTAAGTTAATGATTGGTTTTTTTTGTAAATATGTTAATTTTATAAGGGTATAAATATATGAAAAAATTTTCATTTAAGGAATGAATCAATTGAGGTGGGACGTCCTAAAAAGAAAAGTGGATCAATTGAGGTGGAACGGGGTAGTATTTATTATTTAAGGAATGAATCAATTGAGGTGGGACGTCCTAAAAAGAAAAGTGGATCAATTGAGGTGGGACGGGGTAGTATTTATTATCACAATATTTTGGGGGAAACTAGTTTCTCCCTAAGTTATAAAAAGTCCTGTTTTTTTAAACTGCACTTATATTCGTCAAATATTTACAAGTTGAAAAAAATTGGACTTTTTATAATTTATGGAGAAACTGATTTCTCCAAAAACTTACTCATTTATTATTTGTTATTTTAAAAATAATAAAAATAAGACGTTAGAACTTGACAAAAAAGAAAGTAGGACTTTCTTCGCGAACCTATCGCGGAGTTGGGAGTTGACTTGTTCGTTCGGAAATAACACCGCCTTTCTCTTCAAGTTTATTTCAAGAATCGGAAAATAGACGGAGCTCCGTTCACGATCTCCTCTCCGAATCTCTCTCTCCGACGATTTCCATCCCTAGGTAAACTGTTGTGAATGCTTTTTTACTTTCTATATGTATTTCTTCTATATGATGATCGAAATTTCCTTGTTATTTCAATCGATTTGCTTTATTGGGTTCTTAATTTTGATTTCTCAATTGAATTTTGATGTGATTGATTGGTAACAGGAACTCATTTGGAACGAAATCAAGATACAAGGGATTTATTGTCCTGTTCAGCAGGTTAGGGTTTTCCATCTTTCCTGATTTACTAATTTTGTCAATTTTTGTGTTTTAGACTCTTTTTTTTTTTTTTTTTTTTTTATCGTTGGAATGTAACTTACGGTCGTATTGCTTTAATTGATTGGATCTTGATTTCCTCCTGTTTTTTCCTTTAGAAACTTGTTTTGTTTGTTCAAAGTGAAATCGTATATGCTTGATTTATATTAGCATCATATTTCTTTTGGATTAGTGCTTTAATTTTACTTGCTGTAGATATTCAGTGATGCTGTGCTTTCCTTATTGGTTGTATTGTGAGAATGATTTTAACGAATGGTTTGATCGCTCATCAAAATTGTGAACATGTAGAAACAATAGTAGGAACATGTAATTTTACAAAAAAAAATAAAAAAAATCAACAGCTATGATTTAATGGGTAATACAATCTTGAGGAACTTAATGGAGCCTAAAATATGCAGCACAATTCTCCAACTCGTGTTTCTCTCTCGTGCCAAGCGTGTCAACATGTGAATAGAAGTTATACAATTATATTGGACAAAAGCATAATTATGATTATGGCATTAATGCCAATCTTAAAGTGGAGTGTTGGCCGTAAAATGTTCAGTATGTAGGAAAGATAATCTCTATCAAATTGATTCGTTGCAAAGGAGATAAGCAAATGAAAACTTGGAGGAAAATGGGAATTTGGCGCTACATTACTGCTGATTCTGCTTCATTTAATAGGAGCCATGTAATAATGAATATTAGCTGCTTTCAAGTTGCTGAATATATCTTCTTTATCCTAGGATTTAACGAGTAATTCAGCTAGTTGGGTTTATACAAAGCCTAGGCGTTTCTTTTAAAATTCGTGAAGACTTATCATTGTGCTTTTGGAATATTTGCTTTGTAGTTTTGTCGCACACATTAAGAATGTGACCAATTCAAGTCCCTACTACTCTTCATGATTATATGTGATATGTTTGTTGAATTGTGGGGGGGGGGGAGCTTAGCAGTTTGTTGGTGTATTTGGATGGAGAGGAATGCGTGGATTTTAAATAATTAAAATTTACTGAGGCATCTTTTGTGGGATTCCATGGGATTTTGTTAATGGTGTACAAGGAATTTCACTTTCTGTTTCTGACCTGAAAAGCAAGAGTGACTGGTCTGATGCTGTTGTTTAATTTAGGATCCCTGTATTTTAGGTAGTTGAATCTAGTCAATCTGCTTGTAAACGATCTTCAAGTGATTTTTCCTTTTTCTATATGTGATGGAATTTTGAAGTTTGGACTTTGGCACTCTTCCGGCCCCGTCCTCCCCCCCCCCCCCCAACACCACACACAAACACACATTTATCTCACATGCTGATCTCTCTTTTCAACTCTTTGTACATGTTTTCTTGTTTTTTAACTTGTTATTTATTTGCTAGTAGGTAAAGTACAACAAAACACCATAATGGTTAAGGCATACTCTCAAGAGCACACTTACAAGCACCCATGGGAGCGAGTTACCTCTGCATCTTGGCGCAAGTTTTCTGATCCAGAAAACAAGCGTCATCTGTCCCACATACTTGAAGTCGACACCATGAGCCACAAGGTTGATTCCACCTCCAAAAACCTTCTGACTACTCGTCTAATCACCATCCATGCTCCGGGGCCATGGTTTCTTCGCAAAATCATTGGTCAAGATTTCTGCCATTGTCTTGAATCAACGGTTGTAGATGCAAAGTCTCGTTCAATGCAACTAGCCACTCGCAATATCAGTCTTGAAAAGTTCATTGAAGTGGAGGAGAAGATCAGGTATGACCCACATCCAGAGAACCCCACTGAGTGGACAGTTTGCAGGCAGGAAACTAGCATTAGGATTAAGCCATTGGCAGCTCTGGCTTCAATGGCGGAGAAGATTGAGCAGAAATGTGTGGAGAAGTTTCAGCAGAACAGTGCTAAAGGTAGAGAGGTGATGGAGCGGATGTGTAACAAGTACAGGGAAGCTGAATCACGAAGCGGTATTTCGCTCTGATTTTACCATTTTTGTAAAGACTAGAGAGGTTTATCGCAGGAATAATTTAGGCCCTGCAGGGCCTGTAGGTGGTCAGTGCAGTAGTCTGCAAGTGTGCTACTCTGTTGTGTTGCATTTCTTATTTCCTATTTTTGGTATCCTTTTTGTTGTTCTTTTTTGCTTGTGAAGATGGGAAAGAACAATGTGATACAATAAGATGCATTAGTTTTGCTACTTTATAAGCATTTTGATGCATCAGTTTCGGTGCCCTGATCAATTAACAATAAGATGGATAATAAGATGGATAACCCCGATTTGGAAATGCATCGTGAACGTTTACTCGTTAACACAGATTATTTAAATCAAGTGCTCAACGAAAAAAATATTATCCGGGGTGAAAATTCTTAAATGCCGAAATGAGGCAGTGTCCAAATTTTCCTTGTGAAATCTGAACGTCTCAAAATTTAGATGAAAATATCATTGTTGTAGGTTAAGAAATGGATCTGCTATTGATATATGGGGTGAGCCTCCGACCTATATGAAGGCCCATCTCTTTTCTAATTGTGAATTCAGGCCAAGGAAGCCGATGAAGAAATGATCGACTATGCCAGTTGTACCGAAGAGAGGGTATGGCGCATGGAGGTTTGGCCAGTGAAGTTGCGAAACCAATCCAATGAGCCTTCCTTCTATCAATAGCACTAATTTTTTTTTGTGGTTTGCTCAAAAATAAATAAATAGAATAAAAAAATAAAATTATAACCTTGTATTAATGGAACAAAATATCAGGCGTCCCAAATCTCAATTTCAGGCAGTCCGATATCAGGCGTCCCAAATCTCAATTTCAGCACCCAATGTGCGTCAAATTTAGGAAACATCGTTCTCCTTGTTTGAGCTTTATAGGAATTCATGATAAGAAAAGTTTCACCCCGGTTGCAAACTTCTGAGTATTGTGGCCAAGTGATTTAGGTGCCAAAGTTGTTCCTTGTTTCGCTCTGTTGAGCTTTTCCTCCTCTGATGTTTCACCCCATGATGATTCCTCCTCTGATGTTGAGTGCCTCTCACTTAATACGGAACGTCCAAAAAGTAAATAATGGACTCATAACGCGTGAGGAGGGAGTAACTATTGGAGATCATTTCTTGCCCGACATAGAGAAGATCTTTGATGGGATGCTGACAGAAGAAGGGATTAGTTTCAAGCTAGCAAGAGAGCTTCCTTTATTGAAGACAACATTGATCCTAAGATGGATATATAGCCGAGTTGTAATAAAGCGCTTAGATACGATAACCTCTCCAGTCTCCATGCGAAGGGTGTCGTTTTAATTGATAATTACTAAGTTAAAATAAGATTGATGGAGTTAATTATAACTTGCAGAAACAAACAAATAATGGAGTAACTCTTATATGGGAAGTTGAACTGACTTGGTCAAATTATGTTATGTGAAGATAAAACAAGGTCAGACGCTATCCCACATCGACAAGAAACGAAACTTTAGCACAGTATTTAAAACCCTTCAGTAGGACTGGATGTCACGACCTTACTTGAACAGGATCTGTTCTATAGGATCGTACCTCTGTATCCTTGATTTCTAAGGAGACAGTGAACCTAAGTCTGGTGGATGAACAATGGTTGCTTGACCAGAGCGTGATTAGCAGCCCTTGTGGTCCTTGGACCTCTGGGCAGCAGATGATCGTTCTTGGCCACCTGTGGTCGGGATGGTCAAGCAGCTTTCTGACAGACCCAACCCTTTCTTTTTGCTTCTTTTTTGCCCTCGCCAATATATACATCATTGAGACAAATATGTTATATAATGAAACTCAGAAGAAGGAATGAGGTTGCAGAGGAAAGGGATGTTTCTAAGGGTGGTTGCCCCCCTCTGTTCATCGCCTATGATTTCCACCAAAAATCAACAACCCTTTTGTGTGTGTATATATATAATAAAGTGGGAAGATCATTTCGGGAGGTTGGAAAAAGGTATGGAAACATGAAGATATAGAGACTGTGATGATATATAATTGGGTTCTGAGTTGGATCGGGCGAGTGAGATTATCCGTATCTTGGCGGGGCAATCCTCGGTCGGAGGTATTTGCAGCCATGGTGGTGTTACCCACTTGACCTGACATGGTTAAACAGATCTGAGCCTCCCTTCTCATTTTTCTTGCATCCTTTGGATGAAATCCTTTTCTTTCAAGTGAATTGATCTGGTTGGAGGAGCATTGTGGAATTAATCCTTTTCAAATTATATTGACAGATATGGGATTTGAACCCAGCCCTTTCGGATCAGAACCCTAAATCTGGCGCCCTTTTAGACCTTTGGTGAGTGAAAGCAAGCTCAAACAGAATGAGGCTCCGGAGGGAATTTTTGATGGTTCTTTGAGGGTGGTTGCCTTCCTCCGTTGATTTGAGCCAATGATTTCTTCGTCGCCAATCAAACCCAACAGCCCTCTTAATCAATCCCTCTCTCAGAGAGATTGACTTATAGATAGATACACTCCGTATATACGTATTTGTTTTTGGGATGAGAGTCGCTCAAGTGAAATACAACCCTCAACGACAAATCAGGTTCAGGTGAAATCTAGTACCCGACGACTGATGTATACAGGTTTAAAGCTTGTCAGTAGCATGCTTAACAAAATCTCATCTCGAAGCGCACTTGAAGATTGACGTGGTCAAAGAGCTCAAGCTCAAGCGGTACCGCCTAATAACATTTATTATGGGACGGAGAGTATAAAAATAAGGAAGACTTAAGTAGATAAGCTAATAAAAAGAAGTTTGAAACCATAATTTACAAAATATGAAACTGGGCATAAAACTCCCACAATTCACTACAACTGAAGTTCCCATAGAAAACCACAATGACAAACTTACAAAAACAACCCAACAATGTCTGTCAAACCAGTAAATCAAAGACTAAAAATTCACCAAACCAGTAAATAGAAAGACTTAAAAAATGACACTGCAGGGCCAGCATGGACATTCTTACCATCCCAAGATATAAAGAGTTATTCGACTTGCAGAAATGTCCATTCCGCCCTTCTTTTTTTGGAAATATGCCGATGTCTGTCCCTTGGAGAGAAGCATCAAAGTTTGCACATTGAAAAACTTGCTTCTGTTATTCTAGATTTTGTGGAGCTTTTCTGCCTTTACAACAGGATTAGCCTTGGCAATAGCATCCTTACCAGCAGTACGGTAATCAAAGGGGCAATCGTGCTTGTCCGAGTAACGATGTGATCCACAGAAAAGTTGGCCACATTTACATTTGAATCCAGTTAAACCTACACGTTTCTTGCAAGAACTGCAGCGACTGGGACCCACCTTGGGTTTTGTTCCGATACTATCTTCGGAGCTAGAAGCTTCTTCTGGTGGAGTTGGCAGAGAGATGGCCTTGGTTTGTACTACTGCCTCATCAACTTGTACATTCACGGTGGCTGCAACAATAGGTTCTTTATCACTGCTGCTGCTGCTGCTGCTGCCATTTGTTGAGCCATTGACGATATTTTCAATGGATGAGGCAGCAAGTTTAGCCTGTTGGTCTTTCATCATTAAGTCCTTGTGGCACTTTGAGCACATATTCATGGTGGCCGCACTTCCGAAGAAACCACAGTTGTTGAGGCACAAAATTGGACCCTCTGGAGGGGCTTGGCATCCTGTCTCATCATGCTCCATCGTGTCAGCTCTTCTTCTGCTGCAAATTCAGTAGACAACCTTAAATACTATTCCCTCTGTCCCAAAATGAATGTCCAAAAAGTTTTCAAATTTGCTCTTGATCAAGAGTAAATTTGAATTTTTTTTGGATTTGGGACAGAGGGAGTAAAACAAGGCTGGAAATCACGTCCTATTCACCATTAAAAAAGAAAATCCAACAACCAAGAGAAAGGTTCAAAATAAAAGAAAGGCGATATAAGAGTAAAATTATCCGATCCCAATTACCAATGGACGATCCAAGGAAGGTGGAACGTGCTTCTTGGACACACAAAGAAAGAAGCTTTATCAACACCATATTTTACACATAACATGCTAATAATTGAGAATAGGAACTTTACAGATCATCAGTCAGTATCTTAAGAATGTCATCATAAATGGCACATATATGATGTTAAGTAGGAAAGCGTTCCGGAAGCATATAATGTACGAGGTCTAAACAAATTCCTATGAGTTTAGGATGAACAAATACTTGTATCAAAAGAGTAGGCGTGAAAGAGTAATAATGTCATAAGAGTTGCATGCTATTCGAGGTTCAAATATTTTTATCAAAAGAGAGGACATGGAAAAAGCATAATGTCAAGTAGTTAGATGCTATAGTCATTGCATGTATTCCATTCTCTGTTCTGATCAAAGAGCGCAATTTTCAAATTTCTACACAAAAAGTCCATCTTTGGAAAGATGCCTACAATTTCCATAACCTTGTTTACCTCCACAATTTGATACAAGCATCTTGGCATCACTCGAGTATTTGGGTAAAATAAACACCTACATGCAACACTCGAGTAGTATTAGTGCGCCTAGCTATGTTATCCCCATCATATCTTCAAATGATGATTCAGAATATGTTTCATCCCTAGAGTGAACGCACTTGTTCCTTAAGGGTGGTTTTTGACCCAGTAAACAAACTAAGAAAAATGAATTGGATCTATTTAATATCAATACTTGTTCTCCTTTCCAATGTTGCCCCCACTGAAGTGGACCTATTAGCTAATAATCAAAAGGATAAGATGGTAACTCTGAGCAAAAGTGAACATGTTCATGGAAACACACTAAAAATGAATACTCCATCCGTCCCAAAATGAGTGACCAAAACATTCATAGATAAAATATAAAATTAAGTTACAAATACGGTTGTTTGTTCAAAAGTAGCAATGGTCCTTGGCCGCCATGGTCCTAAGCTATCCCCTTTCAAAAGCTGATATAAAAAGTGAGGAAACTTGCTTTGAAGAGAGCCTAAGCTCGAGAAGGTGAGAAAAATGTCTTGCAGTGATCTTATTAGCTCCAACATTCACACACACCCACACACACTAGAAGGAAAATGTAACTTCCAAAAAAATATGATTATTACGGAAGTCAAATCTATATGCTCTCGTGACTGAAAATAATGAGACCCAATTATAAGAATAACAGAGAAGAAAAGTAACTTCGGTTTCAGATGAATCTTTCAAAATAAAATGATAATATCTATATATGTAATCAAATGCAACATCTTTACCTTAAATATCAACTTCCCAAGCCAAAAGAGGAACAATACTAATTTAAATCAAGCATATAATCTTACATTTCAAACAAATAAAACAAGTTACTGAAAGATCAAAGAAGGCAAATCAAAATCCAATCAAATAAACTATAAAGATCAAAACTTTTCAATCTTAACCATCCATAAATTACATACCCAGAAAAAAGTAAAAGGAAAACCCAAACACAAAATTGACAAATTTTGTAAATCAAAAAAGAGAGAGAAAACCCTAACCTGTTGGCCAGGACAACAACCCCTTTTGGCTAGATCTCGCACCAGATGAGCTCCTATTACCAATCATTAATACCAGAATTCAAAAATTAAAAGAACCCATCAAAGAAAATCAATTGAAATTGAACAAATACTAAGCATTTTCATTCATCCAAGAACACAAAACACATATAAAGAAAGTATAAATAGAATTTATAACGGTTTACCGAAGAGGGAGAGATGAAGATCGTAGGAGGGAGAGATTGAGAGAGGGGAGAGATGGAGGAACTGAAGAAGAGATTACGAAGGATCGTTCCTCCGTCTCTCTCCCAAAAAATTGTGAAATAGAAAAAAGGAGAGAGAGAGAGAGAGAGAGGAGAGAGAGGTTGTGGAGTTTGCTGTTTCTATGCCAACCAACGAACGATCTTTACTGATTAGGTGCAGGTGTCCAATCACTATTTGTCAGCCTTTTGTTGCCACTTTCATTTTTTAGGATTAATTTACAACTGTATAATACATTAATTTAATGGTTTTGGTTTATCAAGTTGATTTAAATTATTTAAAATAAAAAAAGCAAATTGCAATCAAGGGTCCAAATATTGACACGTACGTACTCCCTTCGTCTCATTGAAATTCGAAAATGTACAAATTTTCATTTTGACACGACAGTTCCATTTAAAAAGATGTCAAAAACTTATAAAAAACGCGTTTTTTGTTAACTTAACAAAAAACGTGTTTTAAACAAAGGCGGGGCGTCTCTCTCTCCTCACGGTCTTTCTTTCACTAAACGCAAAGCCTTCTTCTTCACCGCAAATGAAATTGAAGGTGGATTTGCTCATACGAAAAGCTTTAAAAACTCCTCGTCGGGACGATCGTCATTGCCCGTCTTGCTCCCGCGCGCTTTTGACTTTGTCTTTCGCCACATGACCTCACATTGCGACCGCGCAGCTAATTGGGTGCTTGCGTCGAATCCTCGGCCCATTGTGGTAGCGGTGGAGATATCATTAATTTTGGTGATTTTCGTTAGTTTCTCGTAGAATTGATCTCGATCACTTCATTTTTTACGAGGTGAGTTTCTTTGGAAGTGAAATCCAAGATTGAATTCGGTTGTAACTGAGGAAATTCAAACTCGGGAATTGGTTTTTGTTCGAATTCAAACTCGGGAATTGGTTTATGTTCGAACTTCAAACCCTAAGCTTCTCTGTTTTTATTTCTGATTTTTGTAGGCCAGTGCTCTGGTTTTTGAATGCCAGTTCTTTAGTTTTGAAATGCCAGTTTATAAGTATTTGAGTACCAGTTTGAGAATTTGATGCATTGGTGGACTGGGTAATTAGATGCCAGTGTATGTGTTTTGGAGTGCCAGTCCATGTATTTTGGAGTGCCAGTTAGTGTATAATAGAGTGCCGGTAAGTGTGTAGCGAGTGTCAATGTATTTTTGAATGCCATTCTTGTAATTTTGAATGCCGATCCATGTTTTTCGAATGCCGGTTCATATTTTTTGAATATCGGCAAAAATAATTATCGGTGTTTTTGAGTGCCGGTATATGCATTTTGAGTGCCGGTAAATGTGTTTTCAAATGCCGGTCCATGTATTTTTGAATGCCGGTGCTTGTATTTTTGAGAGCCGGCAAAATATTTGTGTAACAAAGTGCCGGTGTTAGTGTGAGTGCCGAGTGTGAAGAGTGTCGATTAAATGTATTTAAAAGTGGCCAAGTGTAAAAGTAGTGATTTCGGTTTAACAAAGTGCCGATGCCAGGTTCTGGCTGGCACTTTGTTAAGCTTCGACACTTTTATTGGCTGACTTTGTTACATATCTTAGCGGCTTTGTCAATCGCTGTTGCAGTTTGTTAAACAAAGCGGCAAAATAAGGAACCATTAATTACGAAAATGCCACCGTTTATTTTGAACATGGTTGCCAGTAATTACAAAATTGCCACCGTTTATTTTGAAAACACGTTTTTCCTTATCTTAAGAAAAAACTAGTTTTTTATAAGACCAACTCTAAAAAGATACGCTATTAATGGAAACTTTTTAATATTTATTTATTCCTGGGACTCAATTGTCATACTCACAATAACTATACACTAACTATTTCCTACCCTACTTTATCTCTCCTACATCACTTTTCATACTCACAACATTTACTTCATTATACGCTCTCCTTAATTATCGTGAAATGACAACTTTGTGAATTTTCGAATGAGGCGGAGGGAGTATTTTTTTTTCAAATGGGCCCCAATATTTCAATTTCATTGATATACTCCCTCCGTTTCAGCCCACTTAGGAAATTTTGAAATGGCACGAGAATTAAGAAATATTATTATAGTATTAGAAGAGAGAATGAGTGGAAAAAGTGTTGTGAGTGTGAAAAATTAAATAGGAGAGAGAATGAGTGGAGGGAATAGTAATTATAATGGTATTGTGAGTATTAAAATAATGTAGGAGAGAGAATAAGTGGAGAGAATAGTGATTTAAGGTTTCCATTTTAGAAATTCTTAAGTGAAGTGGGACGCCCAAAATAAAAATTTTTCTTAAGTGAGTTGGGACGGAGGGAGTAGATATAGGATCCGGCTAAAAGATACTTACTTTTTACTTTCCAGTTTAGTTTGTTTCGGTTTAAATTTCTTAGTTTGATTTATTTCCAAAATTAACAATGAGTTTCACTTGTAATTTTTACAACAAAAAACTTCACCCACTTTCTCTCTCATATTTTAATTTTCATACTCATAATATTTGTTTTCTCTTAATTTATGTGATAAGTCAAACTAAAAACATTAAATCATGACGAAGGAAGTATTATTTTGGTGAATCACTTAACAAAATTCGTTAAAAAACTCAATTAAATCATCATTTGCTGAGTACATTTTATTCTATTAAAACCAAAAAAAAAAGTAGATCTCATAAAAATGTGTTTTTTTTCTAAGTTTAGAGAAAAATCATTTTTACGCTGGCACTTAATAATACTGACATTTTTTTGTACTAACAATGACACTTAATAATACATGCGTTGACACTCTTTACACTGACACTTTGTTATATTAACACTGACACTTAATAATACATACACTGACATTTTTTAAACTGGCACTTTGTTACTTTAACACTGACACTAGCGGGAAAAATCAAAATACGTTTTTTTTAACCTTAAAAAAAAACGCGTTTTTTGTAAGATTTTGACGAAAAAAAAAAACTCCAATTTCATCAAAATGTTATGAACTAAAGAAAAATGTACAGTTTTGGTAAAGATTAATGAGTGGGATAATTGTTAGTTTTGACTTATCCATTTTTAATATTTAAAAAAGGACTAATATGGAAAATACTATATACTCTCTGACAGGTAATTTCACATTTTTAATCAATTTGGTTCATGATTAAATTATTGATAATAATTTTAAAATTTTTATTGGAATAACAAATTAAATTAACTTAAATTATTTTTTTAATTTAAATAAATCAACAATTTAAAGGAATAGAACTATCTTTTTAAGATAGCGAAAGTGTATATAAAAATATTATTTTAGAAGAGAGAGAGAGAGAGTATTGAAATTTTAAAAATTGTTATTGATATATAATTAAATAATTTATCAGTAACAATTTTTAAATTTATATTTGATGATTAAATTTGCATTAATGTTTAACTCAAACTTAATTTGAATTAACCAATTGAGACACTTCGGGCGGGACGGAAGTAGTATTAACTTATTTTAGTGATATGAAATCATTTTCTTATTACTTTTATTGTAATCGTGTGGTAGACCAAGGAATTGATTTAGGCCCACATAAAGTTAAGCCTGGGCCATTTCTGTTGGGTCGGGCCCAAGGGATTTATTTAGGCCCACATAAAGAGTTAAGCTCCTTCGAGCTTAGTTTCTGACCCAAACTTTAAAGTTGAGTTTTATATTTTCATATTAGGATAAATAAATTTAACATAAATTATTTTTCAAAATTCAATTTATTTTATTTCTTAAAATAAAATAAAATGATACTAATTTATCATCTAGTAAATTTCAAAAAAATCTTAATGATAAATCATTTATTGATTTATCAATTACAATTTTTTATATTTTAATGATTATATTGATATTAATATTTACATTATTTATGTTTACCATAAAAAAATAATAATTTTTCGGAGTGGGGATACTTATTTATTTAACCTTTCATTTAAAGAATCACAACAGAATATTCCCAATTTAGGTTCATGCCCCTTTGGTCATATATAAAAGTTTAAAGTGAAAATGTTACATCAACCCACTTATTATTCAAATAATACCCCACTTATAATATTTATCTAACTATCAACATCACAACATTATAATTTTATATATTTCTCTTTAATTCTCATAAACTACGAGTTTTTTTTTTCTTTTCCAATTTAATTTGAGGTGGGACAGACGGAGTATTATTTAATTGAACTTAGCTTGTTTTTTTTTTATGTTTGTGAAAATAGTTGAAAAATTATAAATATACACCCTCCGGCCACTATTATAAGCAAAAAAAAAAAAGACCTTTTTTTTTTTACTCAAATACAAGCAAATTTCATCATTTTCATTCATTTTTAATGTAAAATGTTGGAATATTTGTATTTATGGTATGAAAGTTCATAGATTATGACCTTGAAGTTCTTTGGGGTTTGATCTGATTTTTGGCTAAGGGGAAAAACACTTCAAATTTTCTGTGCTTGAGGGCGGCCGCGCAAGTGTCCAGAAAAACCAACGTGAATTGCCTGTTGTCCTGCGCGGTCGCGCAAGCCGCGGCCGCGCACGTGTCGGGCTTGGGTTTCCTGGGCCAAATTTCAGTCTTTAACCCTAATTAATTACCATATGTATAAATAATGTTTTCCTCCAGCCGCATGAGGCACGAATTTAACAAGGGAAAAATTAATTCTCTTGATTTAATTCATTGCTAAATTACTCCTAGTTTATAGAGATACGTGCATTGAGATTGAAGGCGGCGAGATAGGACCGCCAGGTGATTACATACCACGTGTCTTTGCTTTGTGGTACGTAATCCGTGATCGTTTTATCCTCGGAGAAATTTGCCTATACCTGAGTTGCACCAATTGGGGGCAATATTTTCTCTTAGGACAGTCTTCCTAAGGCGACTCGATCAAATCACGATAAGTTTTCTAATCAATTGTTTACTTGTTTACGTTACTGTTTTCACGATCTGTTCCATTGCTTTCGGTTTTGCTATTGGCTTAATCGGTACGTTACGGACTTGATCAATAAATTCCCTCTACCGTTGATTAAATTGTTAATTTAATACGTGGTGCAAATAATTTGATTTCCAATCTAAGAGAAAATAAGTTTTTATTTGATCATGTCTAGTGGTTCCTCTAGCTCTCCACTTTAAGTCCCTAGTTGACACCTCAGATCTTAGGAGAAGTTTGGTGGCAAGAACTTCAAGCGTTGGCGAACGCGTGAAGATCTGTTTGTCCCGAATTAAGGGCATGTACGGTATCTTTAACATCGAAATGTCCCGCTACGAATGGTGATGATCTAGTTAACGTGGGTCTTTGTTAAACCGTGGAAGGAGCATGATGATGTTGTTCGAGGATGCATTACTCGCCGCCTTTGTCGAATGCGCTCTTTGATGTTTATTGCTCTGCTCCTCTCATTTCTTTGCGTCAGTGGGGAAACGCTTTCCACAAGTACGGCCAGATGACTCCGGTGTGGAAAAGTACCAAGTGGGAAAGTTCTGAATTATCACATGAGTGAGGGAAAGTCGGTTACCGACCAAGTGCACGAACTCCAAATCATTTTGCGATCACTCAAGGATGCCGACATGGGACTTCTGATAAGTTCGTTGTTACGGCTATCATTGAGAAGTTTCCTCGATCTTGGGGGAATTCGGTATGACCCTCAAGCATCGCATCGGAAACTTGACACTCAATGAATTGATGAATGCAATTGCGATTCAGGAGGTGCATAATGGTAACCAACCTAGCGTACTGTGGAGGCTGCACGCTAATATGATAAGGCAAAAAGCAAGTTTAAAGGAAAAGGTGTGAAAACTCACTCTAAGGATAAAGAAAACCATGATAAACTTAAAGTTAAGAAAAATAACTTTAGGAAGCGAAGAGCAAAAAGCAGGCTGGCTGGAATTGTGGAGAAGGTGGACACTTTTCTAGGAATTGCCCGTCCAAGAAAGGAAAAGGACCACAAGCCTCTGGCGATGACCATCCCGCTTTGTCAGCGTGGTGTTGGGTCAGAAGGATTATGATGATCGACTCGACGCACTTGGAGTTGACGCTCGACCCGCAATTGGTGGCATTACGCGAACCGAGTTGCTCGAACTCGACTCGAGCTCGACTCGAAAAACTCGACTCGAATGAGCTCGAGTTGAAGCTCGAGCCCGAGCTCGAACAAGAATTTTAGCTCGTGAAATTTTCGAGTCGAACAGGCTCGACTCGTTAGCTCGACAAAGCTCGTTTCGAACTCGACTCGAGCTCGACTCGGTAAACTCGATAAAAGCTCGAATTTTTCATTGTTTGTTATCAGCTCGAACTCGAACTCGAACTCGACTCGTGAAGCTCGTCAGTAACTTGATTTTTTATTTTATACATTGTTTTTATATACATATATATATATTTTATATTTTTGGATAAAGAAAGCTTGTTTTGGACTTTTTTTAGTTGGGAAAGTTTTTTCAAAAAGTTATATAAAAAAAGTTAGAAAAAAACTAAACAAATTAAAGTATACTCAGGTATACCACCACTACCACCACCACTACCACCACTACTACTACCACCACTACTACCACCACCACTACTACCACCACCACTACTACTACTACCACCACTACCACTACCACTACTACCAATACCACCACTACCACCACTACTACCACCACCACTACTACTACTACCACTACCACCACTACCACACTACTACTACCCCTACTATTACTACTACTACCACCACTACCACCCACCACCACTACCACCACCACCACCACCATCGCCACCACCACCAGCTACCATCACTACCCTTACCACCACTACCACCACCACTACTACTACCACCACTACTACCACTACTACCGCTACTACCACCACTACTATTATCTACTACCACCACCACTACCACCACCACTACTACCACTACTAGTACTACCATACTACCACCATTACTACCACCACCACTACTACCACTACTACCGCTACTACCACCACTACTATTACTACTACCACCACTACCACCACCACTACTACCACTACAAGTACTACCATACTACCACCATTACTACCACCACCACTACTACCACTACTATCGCTACTACCACCACTACTACCACTATTATTACTACTTTTGCCACCACTTTATCACCACCACTACTACCACTACCACTACTACTACTACCACCACTACTACCACTACTACGACCACTACCACCACTATCACAACCACTACCACCACCACTACTACTACTACCACTACTACTACTACCACTACCACCACCACCACTACCACCACCACCACCACCACCACTACCACTATCACTACCACCACTACTACCACTATCACCACTACTACCACTACCACTACTAGTCTACTACCACTACCACCACTACTACTACTACCACTACTACTACTACTAGTCTACTAAATGTCCTCTCTTATTTATAAAAGAGTAAGGTTGGTTGTTTCCCTCTTTGTAATTTTAAGGGTACCGTCCCTTTTTTCTTTTATATACTTTCATTTCTTTTAAAAAAATTAAGTTTTATTTCTTTCAAAATTCATAACTTTTTTTATACAACTTTTTGCAAAAATTGTATGTAGTAAACAAAAGTCTAAAATAGTCTTATTTATCCAAAAAAAAAATTGAAAAAAAATAAAAGTTAACTTTTTTCAAAAAACTGTTAAGTTTTATTTCTTTCAAAATTCATAACTTTTTTAATAAAACTTTTGCAAAAAATGTATGTAGTAAACTTAGGTCTAAAATAGTCTTATTTATCCAAAAAAAAATTGAAAAAAAAAATTGAAAAAAATAATAATATACTACATACAAAGTTAACGAAATCTGTTAAAAATTAACTGTTAAGCTCGAACTCGAAATAAGCTCGTTAAGCTCGAACTCGAAATAAACTCGTTAAGCTCGAACTCGAAATAAACTCGTTAAGCTCGAACTCGAAATAAACTCGTTAAGCTCGAAAATTTGTTTCCAAAAAAGATCAAACTCGAACTCGGATCGTTTAAGCTCGAAATCGAGATCGACTCGAGAAGCTCGCGAGTAGCTCGCGAACAACTCGAACTCGATCGAGCTCGAGTTCGAACCACCGATTGAACTCGAACTCGAACTCGAGAAAAACTCGAACTCGAGAAGAAATAAACGAGCTCGAGCTCGAACACAGAAAACTCGTTCGAACTCGACTCGTTTACAGCCCTACCTGCAATGTTACAAAGTATGTAACTTCTTATCCTGAAATCTTTACTGTCTATGAACCCAACGAGTGGCTAGTTGACACTGGGGCAAATGTGCACGTTTGTGCTGATAAATTGCTATTTGTGTCTTACCAGCCTGCGCGTGGTAGATCAGTGACGATGGGAAACTCTAGTGCTTTGTAAAGGTGCTTGGGGCCGGACGCGTGGACACGAGGTTTCCTAATGGGCGCATTCTTACCTTGCATCCGGTGTATCACGTTCCTGATATTCGTCGCAACAGTATTAGTGGTTCTAGTCGAGTGAGGGAAGGATTTGAGATTTCATTTAAGTGTAATAAGGTCATAATTTTGGATTACGGTAGTTTTGTGGGGAAAGGTTATTCCTCGAGATGGTTTATTTAAAATTAGAGTTGAAAGCGATGTGTGTTTGCACAATAATTTTAGTTCTATTGATTATCTGTTTCTTATTCCATTGAATCTTCAAATGTTTGGCATGGTCGTTTAGGACATATTAACTATGATTACGTGAAAAGAATGATGAATTTAGATATTATTCCTAAACATGCTATTGTTAAGAATTCTAAGTGTCATGTATGTGTTGAAGCTAAATCTACAAAAGGTCCGTTTAAGTCGGTTGTGAGAAATTAAATCCTAGATTTAGTTCATACGATATTTGTGAATTTAATGGCGTGTTGACCAAAGACAAAAAGAAATACTTTCTCACCTTTATTGATGATGCTAGTAAATACTGTTATGTCTATTTGCTTAGTTCTAAGGATGAAGCATTAGATAAATTCATTATATTTAAGAATGAAGCAGAAACACAAACCCAAGCAAGAAACTTAAATGGTTAAGGTCCGATAGAGGAGGTGAATATGAGTCTAACCCCTTCATGTATTATTGCCAAGAAAACGAAATAGTACGAAGAGACTCCTCCCTACACCCCTCAATCAAATGGTGTTGCGAACGTAAGAATAGAACCCTTACCGATATGATTAACGGTTTACTCATAAGTTTTGGATCGCCCAAATATATGTGGGGAGAGGCTTTGAATACGGCTTGCCATATTCTCGAATAGAGTCCCTCCTAAACATAGAAAGGAAAGTCCGTTTGAACTTTGGAGAGGTCGACGCTAGCTTGAAACACTTAAAAGTGTGGGGGTGCCTTGCAAAGGTACTTGTAGGCACATAAAAGGAAAAAGCTTGGACCTAAAGCTGTTGATGCTATCTTTATAGGTTATTACGAAACAAGTTATGCATTGAGATTTCTTATTATAAAATCTAAAATTTCTGGCATAGATGTGAACTCTATAGTTGAGTTACGTGATGCAACATTTTTTGAGGATGTGTTTTCTATGAAGGACGGACTTTCTAAGGAATCTAACCCAACCACTAATTCCATTCCTGCTCAAGTAGAGGAGATGACAAATGTGGGGGTTGATTCCAGTGCAACTCATTCTGACGATGAGATTGAACCAAGAAGGAGTAAAAGGGCAAGGACCACCAAGGACTTTGGAAATGATTTTATCACTTACAATGTCGAGGGTGATCCTCTAACCTTCAAAGCTGCTATGGCTACTTCTGATGCCAAGCAGTGGAAGGATGATGTTAAGAGTGAGATGGATTCTATTGTCTCTAATGGGACATGGGAATTGGTCGATCTCCCTCCTGATTGTAGTACGATAGGATGTAAGTGGGTCTTCAAAAGGAAACTGAAACCGGATGGAACCGTTGACAAGTTTAAGGCTAGGTTAGTGGCTAAGGGATTCAAGCAAATGGAAGGAATAGACTATTTCGATACCTATTCGCCAGTTGCTAGAATGACTACAATTCGAATGCTTATCGCATTGGCCTCTGTATATGATCTTCCTATCCATCAGATGGATGTTAAGACCGCTTTCTTGCATGGCGATCTAGAGGAAGAAATTTATATGGATCAACCTGAAGGTTTTGAGGCCCCTAGCAATGAGAGAAAGATTTGTAAACTTGTTAAGTCCTTGTATGGACTTAAACAAGCCCCTAAGCAATGGCATGAGAAATTTGATAAAATTGTCTCATCGTTTGGCTTTGTTACTAATGAGTTTGATAAATGTGTTTATAGCAAGAGTATTGGTGTTAGTAGTATTGTCTTATGTCTGTATGTCGATGATATTCTGTTATTTGGAACGGATATGAGGATAATTGATACTACTAAGGAATTCTTGAAAAGTAAGTTTGTGATGAAGGATATGGGAGTAGCTAGTGTGATTCTTGGCCTTAAGTTGACTCGTTCAACTAGTGGCATAACCATATCGCAATCTCATTATACTGAAAGTGTAATTGAGAAATTTGGTTATAAGAATTGCAAAGTGGCTAAGACTCCATATGACCCTTCATCTGCTCTTACTAAGAATGAAAGTGGAGTACCGATGGCTCAGTTGAGATATTCTCAAATTATTGGAAGTTTGATGTATCTTGCCAACTGTACTAGACCGGATATATCCTACTCGGTTACTAGGTTGGCTAGATATACTCAATGTCCAAGCAAAGCACATTGGGAAGCTCTTGATAGAGTTCTCAAGTACTTGAAGGGAACGATTTCCCTTGGGGCATTACGGGAGATATCCTTACGTTCTTGAAGGATATAGTGATGCAAGCTGGATTGCCTACAACTCAGGGAGTTATGGTGTACGGGGTATGTTTTCACCTTAGGCGGAGGCTGCGGTCGCTTGGAGGTCGACCAAACAAACTACGTTGTCTAGGTCTACATTTGAGGCCGAATTAGTTGCCCGTGACACTACCGGATTGGAAGCCGAATGGCTTCGAGGACTTATGTCCGAGTTGCCCATGGTCGATAAGCCCATACACATTATCTCTGTACATTGTGACAACATGGCCACATTTGAGAAAGCGAAAAGTGTCAGAAATCTGTTTGTAAAACTAGGAGGCACATCCAAATTAGATTAAAATCTATAAGGGATCTAGTGTCTCGCAAGGTGATAGGCTGTTGATTATGTTGGTACCAAGGATAACACGGTGATCCTTTAACCAAAGGGCTAGAATTTGCTCTAGTTCAAAAATCTAGGTTGGGGATGGGTCCGAACCCCGTCCGATTCAAACCAGTGGCAACCCTATCTACAGTGGAGATCCCACAAAGGAGATTCAATGTGGTAATAACAAGGCGTGGGGTGAGTCGGAGGACCTAATAATAGATTGACATGTTACATGTACGAGTTTATCCTGAATAGCCTAGAGGTGCTCGTTGCTTTGCTAATAAAGTAAAAGTTTGGAACTTTGAATGGGATCAAGTCTTTTAAACAAGATGCTAGCGATACATCTTACGAGATGCCCGGACTAAGTGAGTGTTGTTGTTGGCCGCAACTAGAGGAATTTGGGTTATTCCTTGAAAGCACTCATGATAAAGGATCGAGACGTATGGCTTATAAGCGTCGAAGTGTTCGATAGAGGGCCTATCATAGCTTTTGTCGTGTTTGTTACAGCAAAGGCCTCTACGTCCAAAGGCATCAGATTCAAGACACCCGTTCATCTGATCCTGTGGAGGTTTGGGTTGGATAACATAGGTAGTGGTTCAAGCCGGAAGGTACCATTATTGAAAGCATGGCAATGGACAATCTGTACATGTCATATTTCTATGAACTTGTGGGGGATTGTTGGAATATTTGTATTTATGGTATGAAAGTTCATAGATTATGACCTTGAAGTTCTTTGGGGTTTGATCGATTTTTGGCTAAGGGAAAAACACTTCGGTTTTACGTGCTTGAGGGCGGCCGCGCAGGTGGACAAGGGCGGCCGCGCGAGGTGTCCCGAGAAAAACCAACGTGAATTACTGTTGTCTGCGCGGTCGCGCGAAGCCACGGAGGCGGCCGCGCACGTGTCTGGCTTGGGTTTCCTGGGCCAAATTTCAGTCTTTAACCCTAATTAATTACCATATGTATAAATAATGTTTTCCTCCAGCCGCATGAGGCACGAATTTAACAAGGGAAAAATTAATTCTCTTGATTTAATTCATTGCTAAATAACTCCTAGTTCATAGAGATCTGTTCGTGAGATTCAAGGCGACTGAGATAGGACCGCCGGTGATTACATACCTGTGTGCTGCTTTGTGGTACGTAATCCGTGATCGTTTTATCCTCGGAGAAATTTGCCTGTACCTGAGTTGCACCAATTGGGGGCAATATTTTCTCTTAGGACAGTCTTCCTAAGGCGACTCGATCAAATCACGATAAGTTTTCTAATCAATTGTTTACTTGTTTCTGTTCTGTTTTCTTGATCCTGTTCCATTGCTTTCGATTTTGCTATTGGCTTAATTGGTACGTTCTGGACTTGATCAATAAATTTCCTACTGTTGATTAAATTGTTAATTTAATCTGTGGTGCAATAATTTGATTTCCAACATAAAGCTCATTGAATGTAAATATATTTACTACCCTTTTACCAATACTATCCCTAATTAACTATTCATTTTCAAATACAAGTGCACATTTTCAAATACAGTACTAATTTTTAACATATTTTTGTTAACTACCTTCTTAATATATATTAATATATATGAAACTAATTTAATTTAATTTTTTAGTTTATAATTGAGGTCGGAGGAAATACATCATTAAAATATATTCTTATACTCCCTCCGTCCCTGAAAGATTGTCACATTTGCCATTTTGACTTGTCTCAAAAAGTATGTCCCATTTCTAAACTTAGGCATGAATGTTAATGCAAATCTACTAAGGTACAAGAAGGTGAAGCTCTTTCTTAATAATTGCAAAATGTACAACAGGGCAATCTTTTAGGAACGGAGGGAGTATTTGTTAAAAAATTACGAATAATTATAATTACATACTAGCTTACTCATTTACTGTTGAGAATGAAAAATAAGAAATAATGTTATTAAAGTAGGAGTTGTGAATGGGTAGGAGAGAGAATAAGTGAAGAGAATAGTAAATTTGAAAAGTGTTGTGAGTATGATAAGTGGGTCTCATGATTAAAAAAGTATTAAAAAGTTTCCTTTTTAAAAAAGTGTGACTTTAAAGTAGAATGTCCAAAATAACAAAATGGATAAAGTATTATGGGTCGAAGAGAGTATTTTTTTTATTAAATTTAATAAAGCTGACAAAAAAAAAAGTAAATAAATCAAACACATGACTATTGATGCAGATTATAGAGGCTGCATATTATTACGTGGCCTTTTAAAAATCTCAACATTGAATGATTCAATGAACAGGTCAGTTTTGATGAGACATTTAGGCGGCTTTTGCTTTTTTTAAGCATTAAGTGCTGAAATTTGATTTCATTTTTGAAATTTGATTAAGTGTTAAGAAACACTATCTGAACACTAAATTTTGAATTAGACAAGTTGTTTGATTTTTCATCTGAATTTGTTTTCTGAAATGTGTGTATTATATATATATATATATATATATATATATGTATATATGTACATATATATGTATATATATACATATATATGTACATATATACATATATATATATATATATATATATACATATGTATACTCCCTCCGACCCACCAATTGCTTCACCCTTTTCCTTCGGCACGGGAATTATGGTAATGAGAGGGAAAAAAAATGTTGTGAATATAATTTGAAAATAGGAGAGAGAATTAGTGGAGGGAATAGTGAATTTGAAAATTGTTGTGAGTGTAATAGTGTTTTAGGAGAGAGAATGAGTGGAGAGAATAGTGAAGATTCTTTGCCAAAAAAGGAAAGGTGAAGCTTTTAACGGGACGCCCTTTTGGGTAATTGGTGAAGCTTTTATTGGGACGGAGGGAGTATATATATATATAATTTATATATTATAATATATAAATTA
Organism: Adenophora triphylla var. japonica; assembly: GCA_022495995.1. Classification (NCBI taxonomy): domain Eukaryota; kingdom Viridiplantae; phylum Streptophyta; class Magnoliopsida; order Asterales; family Campanulaceae; genus Adenophora; species Adenophora triphylla. The sequence goes on along the minus strand of JAFEMH010001240.1, from coordinate 263,195 downwards.
TACATTATATTATATATATTTTTATATATATAATATATTATATATATATATACTATATATATTTTTATATATAATGTATATATATATATATTATATATACTATATACTATATATATTATATATAATATATTTATAAATATAATATATATTTATATTATATTATATTATATATATATATAGTGTATTATATAGTATATATATTATATACTCCCTCCGCCCCACCTTACTTGACACCCAAGAGGTGGGTACAAGAACTAAGAAAAAAAATAAAATAAAAAAAATGTGTGATAAAAAATGAAGAGAGAGAATGAGTTGGGTAAATAGTAGTGTTGGTTGAATAAATTGAGTGGTGAAAAATGAAGAGAGAGAATGTGTGGTGGGGTCCATCTAATATAAAAAGTAGGCTATTTTTGGAAGGTGTCAAGTGAGTTGGGACGGCCCAAAATGGAAATAAGTGTCAAGTGAGCTGGGACGGAGGGAGTATATATTATATTATATATATTTATATATTTATACATATATTATATATTTATATATTACATATATATTATATTATATGTATTTATATATATTTATATATATTTTTATATAATAAATATATAATATATATATTATATAATATTATATTATATAGTACATATATATATATAGTGATGCCGCAGGAAATGTGCTTATCAATCTTCCTCCACGTGGCAGGACTGATCACCTGGCTCCTTGACCTGAAATCAGAACTCACGACTAGCCGGGTGTGTCTCCGGCTTAGACCCTCGGGCGTGAGAGTAAGTATTTGATGATGGGAGAGCAAAATGTATTGAACACAGTATATTCAAATAGCAAAATTGCAATTACCTTTGCACCGGTGATAGTGATGAAGTATTTATAGGTAAAGACAGTTGTATATTTGGTAGTGCTGCATGAGCTCCGAGATTTTAGGGACGATTACAAATAATGTGAACGTGTCGAGTAACGGCTCTGATTTGTAGGGAATCGGTTATGGAAAGGTTTGACTCATGTGCGTCCACATACGGTAGGTCGACACTTGGTGATTAAGTCGAGGTCGCCATTTGTGGAATGAGTCGACGGCGACGAGTAGAGCATGGTTCGTACAGAAGGGTAGTATGGATCATTGGTTCGGATCAAGCTAGGTCGGGACCTTGGAGGTCGGACAATGAGCTTAGATCGACAGATGTTGTTGTTGGGCCTTGGGCCTTATGGTGATTGGGCCGGCTTCACTAAGAATGTGGATGCCACGGTTGTCTGTGATTGGGCTTTTACCCGCTTGGCCCAACTCGACATTTTTGGTATGTTCAGTGGCCCCGACTTTCGAGTCGACTTTGTCGACTAGGAAGTTAAGGAAATCTCGATGAAAATTGTTGTTACTCGCGAGTCGCTACTCGCTCTACGAAGTTTAGTCGACCCAAGATGACGTGGCATGATCTGGACGTTGACGACGAGCGGTCGAGATCGGAAACGCAGCGCCATTTTTTACGTAAATCATTCTTGTTTTTGACGCTTGGTGGTCTTACGGGAAACCGCTTCGGTGTTTAATTTAGAAAAATCAATTTTGAATTTCCTTTTTCCCTTCCAAATTTGGGAAAATATAAATACCCAAAATCCTTTTCGATTTGAATTCTTACCGTCTTGAGCTCTTGTTCCTCCTTGGCGATAATTGCGGAGCAACTCCAGGATTTAACCCAAGCTTGCGTCCTTGGCTACGACTCCCCCTTCTGCAATCAATTGAGGTATTTCTCTTGTACTCTTGCTTTAGGGTTTTAATTTCTGCTCTGTTTTCGTTTCCGCCATGGCTAGAACCTTCCGTAGTGAACCAGGTGCTTGGTATGGAGTGCTATCTTATTAGAAGTAGGGTGTACAAGAATGTGAACGGTGAGTGGAGAGAGATGTATTTGGATGAATGCGCCTCCATTTTGACCAGGTGGGATTTGAATTTCAGTGAGATAGGGTTGCTCAGTGTAGGGGACGTTGAAAATTTAGTGATAGATGACTCAAATATCGTCACTTTTCATCTATTTCACGAACTACTCGACCATATCACCTTGTTTTATGTTAGGGATGTCCATAAACCCTCCTTCCTTAGAAACAAAATAGGTTTTCCGGGGGAGTCTAGGTCGCCCTTAGGTAGGTCGACTTAATGTGATCATAGGACTGACTCCCCTGCTTCCTCTTTTTATTGTACAGATATGACGACTCGAGGTGGAGCTACAGCTTCAACTTCTTCAAGTCCCCGTATAGTGGATGCATTTGGCTCTTCTGTCGTGCCTGGGAAGAATGAGAGAGGTTATATTCCTCACGGGCCGTTGCGTGGAAAGAAGAATTTGCCTTCTAGGTATAGCATGATCTGGGATTTTTGTGAAGTGAGCAAGGAGGACTATAGAGTGACCATCTATACTCAGAAGGATTTTATGAAACAATTTAGGTCGACCTTCACCAAGGATGCCACTAGAGTAGCTTTCTTCTATGGCCAATTCGTAGCCGGCCTCAGGTTGCCCCTTGACCCCTTTATTAACGAATTTTTGGAGTGTGCCAATGCCCTACCCCTTCAGCTCGGAGCCAATACCTGTAGGGTTCTAGTATGCTTCGCTATGGTATGTAGATTTTTAGGATATGAACCCTGTATGAGGGTATTCAAGGAATTCTTTTGTATCAAGTATAGTGGGGAGGATCTGAGCATCAGTACCCCTTCTAAACTCAAATCTCCCAAACTCTTCACGAACCTCCCCAGCAAGCACAGTGGCTGGAACTCGCATGTGGTGGTGGTAGAAAGTAGGTTAGGATGGGAGTTTCCTTTACCCAATGATGAAATAGAAACCATGGATGAGAGGGATTATTGGGAGCCGTTCTGGCACTTTGACCTGTATAAGAAATTGTGTCGAATAGCTGACAAAGGGCCCATCAGTTGGGAGAGTCTGCTTACTACCAAGTACAACTTCATCCAGGCTGGAATGATGGCTGGAGAGGGAGAAGTACAACCCTTGGTGCCAGTTGGAAGGGGCACCATTTATCCTGATTGGGTTACCCATGCGTTGGGTAAATTTGGAGATAAATGTCAACGTTGTAAAAAGACTGCCAACTTCTGCAAGGACAATGGGGAGCATGCTGGTGGTAAGATATCCCTGTTCAGCTTTCCTTTATTCGCCCTTTATCTGTTAACTTGCATGTATAGCTTGCTCGTATATAGACCTTCGTATGTAGAACAATTAGCTCGCCCATGATTAGCTCGTAGCCTGTATGTTGATCTGACAGCATAATGAATTATTTTGTACTGTACGCTCTTCTCTTAGCTCGTCGTTTGTTAAATCGCATATAGGATGTTAAGTCGTACATAGTTTGCTCGTACATAGAACTTATGCTCGTATGTAGAACTTTCGTGTGTCGATCTAACACTTTGCTATTTTGGATTTTTGCAGTTTTAACTCCCGAACAAGAAGCAAATATGGGACGCATTGTTGGCATTTCTGACAAGAAGAAAGCAAAGAAGGCTCATGGAGCTGCCATTGCTTGAGCTAACAGGCAGAGAGAAGCAGAGAGGAGAACTGGTTTGTTGTCCAAGGATAATGTTGGGATGGTGCCCATGGAGGAGATTGAAGAAGATGACCCCCTGCAAAGTGGTACTCAGTCCATGGATGTCAATGAAGGAGGTGACGAGTCCAACAGGTCGGCTAGAGCAAGCCTAAGCTCAGGCCCAATTCGGGATGCCAATCTTGCGACCTCTGGGCGAGATAGCGAGGGCCATCCCATTGAATGTTGTAGATATTGAAGATGATGACATGGAGATGGATTCTGATGATCAACCTACGAGTACGAAGAAGAGGTCACGATGCGAAAAGGGAAGTCAGTTTCTTCAAGTCAACTTCCTCCACCAATTCCTTCTCCCACTGCCCAAGAGTCGCTAGAGGATCGGATGAAGAGATTGAGCGATGTCCCTCCTCTCGAAGGAGTCAATTGCCTGAGCCGCCGTTATCCAGACATGAGCTTGGGCCAGGTCGTGGTCAGGAGGGCCATTGATGTCGACCTCCTAGCTCATTTTGCTGATAATGGGATCACCCCTGAGGAATTCTCAGCTCGCTCTGGGATGGTTCATTGCGAGGTAATTTTTCACTTTTTCCTTTCAGTCTAGTCGCTTGTTCTTTTAATCAATCAACTTGACTTATAAGCTAACACTTCCCTGGTTTCCCTTAAATGTAGAATCTCACCATGGTCGAGCAGGTCAAAAGCTCTTGGAGGGCCTCCATTGAGAGGGAGAGGCAGGCTCTTAAGGACTTGTCCAAGAAATCACAAGAACTGGCCGAGTTAAAAGAAAAATACAACGATCTGGATAACTCGTATGATGCCTTGGAGATGGTGAAGAAGAAAGCCCTGGCCGATCATGAAGCTGCAGAGTCCAGGCTTAAGGAGGTGGAGGTGGAAAGAAATGCTGAGAAGAAAGAGCTTGAGAAGACCAAGACGGAGGCGCAACGGTTTCCAGGCCACGAAGGAGAAGGACTCCTTCTTGGTCGATTTGCATGAAGAACATCGACTCGAGCGGGTGAAATGGCAAGGAGACCTCCAGGCCATTGCTTGAAAATCTTGCTAAAGGCTGCCGTTGGTAAATTTAAAGAGGGGGATTAATATTACAACGCTATAGTGACCAAGGCCCAGGACTTTCTGGAGGTAGGTAAACGTCATATGGCGCACCGGGCTTTGGTAGATCCAACGGCTGGAGTTACCCTCGAGCAACTAGCTCGTTGGTTCTACGACCCCAATACGACATGACGGCCGTGGTGGACACTCAATTGTTCCTTATCTTGAAAATGATTTAGCCTTCATCGCCCGGGGAAGATGAAGAGGACGGCTGCGAGAAATGGTTAGCTCCCCCAATTGCCGAGAGGAATCTTGATGTTGTTTTGCAAGAGCTTGAAGATGCCGACCTCATGGAAGAAGAAACTGAGCGAGTATATTCAGAGTCGGGTAAACCCTTGAGCCCTCTACAACATGAGCCTGTCAATGAAGAGCGGGTTGTCACTGACGATCAAACTGACGCCGGCCAGGATTCTTAGGTTACTTTTGTATTGATGATGTAAAGAACAAATCCCAAAACAATTTTTTGCTTTTTTGTTTGATAACTAATTTGAATGCATTGGCCATGTTTTTGGGAGGCATGAGACATCATAACTTCTGTTTTGTGTAAGCCTTGGCCCGCCTTTGGGAGACTTATTTATATCTAATCGTAGCTGACTCCATATTCTTGTATGTTCTATGCTTTTGATGTTAGCATGTAGATGTCGAGCTAGATATGATAGGATGAATGAGACAACTTAAGCCTAGAGGCGACTTGATCTCTACTGATTTAGTCGACCTCAGTCTTGTATAACTTTTTGTGAACGAGATTGACTACGAATCGAACATGTTCAAACTATTGAAACTGACCAAGGGTCGAGCTTATTAGAACGAAGTCGACCTTAGGTCGGACTTGTTTTTAAGGGATGAAGCTGATTGAGAATCGAGCTAATTAGAACAAACTGACTAAGAGTCGAGTTTGATAGAACGAAGTCGACTAAGAGTCGGACTTGTTAAATAAACAAAACTGATTAAGAATCGAGCTTGTTAAAACGAAGCTGACTAAGAGTCGAGTTTGATAGAACGAAGTCGACTAAGAGTCGGACTTGTTAAATAAACAAAACTGATTAAGAATCGAGCTTGTTAAAACGAAGCTGACTAAGAGTCGAGCTTGTCAGAACGAAGTCGACTAAGAGTCGGACTTGTTGAAATGAACGAAGCTGATTAAGAATCGAGCTTGTTGAAACGAAGCTGACTAAGATTCGAGCTTGTTGAAGATAAGGTTACACAATGTCGGGTCGAACAAAGGTGCAATTTTTATTGAAGTATGGAAACGTTTACATCAATGGAAAGCTAGAACTATGACAGATTTCAATCTTAGGAACTGTAATAACCTTGAACTGAGCTATTGATCTGAACTTTAGAAGTAATACTTGATGAGGTGAGTAGCGTGCCATGGGTGCTTCAGCTCTTCACCATCAGGATGACTAATCATGTAAGTCCCTTCTTTGACAACCCGAGTAACTATGTAAGGACCTTCCCAGTTGGGAGATAGCTTGTTTTGCTGGGTCCTTCTCCCCGTTGCCTCGATCTTCCTCAACACATAATCTCCTACTTGGAATGACCTGGCCTTCACTTTCTTGTCGTGGTAACTTTTAGTCCGCTGCTTGTAGTTAACCATTCGAAGGTAAGCCGTGTCTTGCTTCTCGTCGATTAAATCCAGGTCGATCAATCTGTTGATATCATTCTGCTCTTGATCAAAGAATGTCACTACAGCGATAGGAAATCGAGCTCGGCGGGTGCCGTGGCCTCGATCCATATGTGAGAGCGAATGGGGTTTCTCCGTAGGCCCCCGAAGTGGTTGTGCGCGAACCGCCCAAAGAGCAACGGGGAGTTCGTCCAACCCGATTATTGCGTCGACCTACGAGACTGTCTTGAGTGCGAGATAGAACCGGTTTATTATTTGCTTCAGCTTGCCCATTTCCTTGAGGATAGGCGACAGAAGATTGCCAATGTTTGATTCCTACCCGATTCATCTCTGTTTCGAAGGCTCTGGAGAACTGCAGGCCGTTGTCAGACACTATGGCTCGAGGAAAACCAAATCGACACCAAATGAAATCATGAATGAAGTTGATGGCGTTTTCCTCTGTGATGCGAGCTAATGGCTTGGCCTCTACCCACTTGGTGAAATAATCAATGGCAACGATCACATACTTGCAATTTCCCCGGGCGGGAGGGAAGGGTCCAATCAAGTCGACACCCCACATATCGAAGGGCCAAGCAGCGATCACAGGAGTTTGCTCCGTTGTAGGCATATGAGGTAGGTTGGCAAACCTTTGGCATTGATCACATTGCTGAACAAAGTTATGAGTGTCAGCTCTCATGTGTGGCCAGTAGTATCCCAAAGTAATCAACTTGTCGGCAAGAGTCCTGGCCCCCAGGGTGTCCACCACAAATCCCACTGTGTACCTCATTTATCAATAGGGCTACCTCTTGAGGGTGGATGCACTTTAGCAATGGTCGAGTGTAGGATCTTCTGAACAGATCGCCTCCTTGAATAACGTACCTCGGAGCTTTCTTTTTGATAGCTCGAGCTTTCTTCTCGTCATCAGGCAGCTCGCCACTTTCTAGGTACGCCTTCATTTCTTCGATCCAACACTTCTCATAAACCCAATTTCTTGAAGTGTCCTCTACACATTGAATTTTTATCCTCTCATAAGCTAGATTTTCGAGGAAAGAGATGGGCTCTTCATGTGGCTCGTTCGATGTAGATAACTTCGAGAGGAGGTCGGCTAGCTCGTTGTCTTCCCGTCCAATCCTCTGAATCTCCCAGAATTCCAAATCCTTTATCAGCTCCTTCACCAGGTCGCAGTATTTGATTAAAGTGGAACTAAGTACCTCGTACTCGCCTCTAACCTGGTTGACTATCAGTTGGGAATCACAATAAGCCATGATTTTAGTCGCTCCAAAACACTTGGCGTACTCTATGGCTGCTATCAGGGCTTCATACTCTGCCTGATTGTTGGATGAATCAAACTTGAACCTTAGTGACTCCTCGTACACGGTTCCATATTCTGGCTCAATTAAAACAATTCCAGCTCCACTGACATTTTTTGTAGCTGACCCATCCGAGTAGACCTTCCAGCAATCGTCGGATAGAGTAATGGCGAGGGGACTGCGCTCTTTCCCTTTGGTTTTCTCCTTTTGAGCTCGCTTCTCATTTGTCTTCCTTGGTGAACGTAAGCTCGACCAAGAAATCTCGCTAGAGCTTGAGCCTTGATGCCTTTCGAGGTCGATACTCGATGTCAAATTCCGTAAGGGCAATTGACCGATTGAGTAGACGACCCGAACTTTACGGCTTGTGTAATATTTTTCTCAAGGGTGCATTCGTGAGCACCACGATAGGATGAGCCAAGAAATAAGCTCGCGGCTTCCTTGAAGCTACTGACTAAGGCATATGCGACCTTCTCGGCATTGTAGTATACGCCCTCTACGTCCGATGGGGTCTCTTGACATAGTAAGCGGCTTTTGATGTCCCTCTTCTTCTCCGACCAAGGCTGCTGCAAGCGACTTGTCTCCAGCGAGATAGGTATACGAACAAAGTTTCACCAGTGGTCGGGCTGCTCAATAGTGGAGAAGTGGCAAGGTATTCTTTGAGTTGTTGGAACGACGAATGACATTCGGCCGTCCACTCAAAGTTTTTCGTCCCCCTCAATGATTTAAAGAAGGGGAGAGACCTTTCGGCCGACTTGGCTATAAAGCGACCTAGAGTGCCACCACCTGCCATTAAGTCATTGCATCTCCTTTCCTGGTTGGCTCCTTCATCTCGACTAGAGCCTTGATCTTCTCTGGGTTAGCTTCTATACCCCTCTGGGACACCATGAATCCAAGGAATTTGCCAGCTGCTACCCCAAAGATATACTTGCTAGGGTTGAGCTTCATGTCGTTTGCTCTCAAGTTGGCGAATGTTTCTTTTAGGTCGACCACGTGACGTCCGGTCTTAGTTTTGATGACCATATCGTCGACGTAGGCCTCCATGTTTCGGCCAATTTGAGAGGCAAAGACCTTGTTCACCATGCGTTGATAAGTCGCCCCTGCATTCTTCAATCCAAATGGTATCATGTTATAGCAGTAGATGCCCCCGGCTGCTTGGAAAGCTGTTTTCACAATGTCATCCTCGTGCATCTTTATTTGATGGTACCCCGAGTAAGCATCTAGGAAGCTGAGGGTAGAGTGACCAGCAATGGAATCAACAAGTTTGTCGATCCTAGGAAGAGGATAGCTGTCCTTCGGGCAAGCGAGGTTTAGAGTGGTGAAGTCGACACACATCCTCCATTTGCCATTTGACTTTTTCACCATGACCACGTTGGCCAACCAGGTTGTATGAGTGGCCTCCTTAATAATACATGCACTCAAAAGTTTTTGTACCTCAGCTTTTATGGCCTCTTCCTTATCTCGAGCGAAGCTCCTCAATTTCTGGGGTCTGGGCTTTATAGTCGGGTTGACTTCAAGCCTGTGAACAGCGACTTCTTCCTTGATTCCCCTCATGTCCTCTACTCGCCATGCAAAGACATCATTACTTTCTTTTAACAGCTCGATGATCTCTGCTCGCTCCTCGTCTGATAGCTGCTTTCCAATTTGGATTTTTTGGTCGGGGTAGGAAAGATTGGTGATCACTGATTCTAGCTCGTCCACAGCTTCCAGCTCTGGACCATCTCTGAACTGCAGGGTCTCAACGATGATCTCTCTGACCCTTTGTCTCTTCTCGGCCCTCAGGTGTGGAGCTTCTTCAGCTATCATATCATCCAGCTTATCTGCGACCTCACTGGTGGTGGTGGTGGCCCCCGAGTTATTGTCGATCTGGAGGCATAGGTCGCCTATGAGGACTTGGTCGACCATAACTACATCTGGATCGACCGCTGTGTTTTCAGAGTGACGTGTCTACTCAATCATGACATCGTCATTTGAGCGATAGGTCGACTCCTCCACATTGGTGATAGTTAACAGTCGAGTAGTTTTGGTGACTGATTGGGACAGCTTTAAGTATTCATCTGCCGTCTTAATCTCTAGCTATCTCTTCTTTCTTTCCCGAAGAACATGATCCAGGTAGGCTCGAGCTGTGCCTTGTACGCAGCCTACTCCAGCAGGTGTAGGAAACTTGACTCGTTGGTGGGGGATTGATGCTACCATTTCAAGCGCGACCTGACCAGGAATACCAAGGATAGCAACATAATCACTGTTCACATCTATCACAATAAATTTTACCTTGGATACGACCCTGTAAGGATGCTGGCCTAGGTCGACGTCTAGCTCTATCTGCCCCTTAGCGTCGACTCGATGATTCGTGAAGCCTTCTAACCTGCCATCATACCTTTCAAGCTGCTCGTTGGAAAGACCCATCTCCTGGAAGGTTTTGTAGAACAAAATGTCTTTATAGGCCCCCGTGTCGACCAGGAGTCTGCTCGTCGTACATCCGTCTATGAGACCTGGGATGACGAGAACTTGCTCCCTAGCCGCCATATTAGTTGCCAACTCATGGGGGTAGAAGCTGATCACATCATCTCTGACATCTCTCCTTGGAGGCACGTAACCAGGGCCTTGTTGGTGAAAAATTTTATGTTTGATGGGCGTGTTCTTTGGCTTGCTACTGTCGTGATGACTCCCAAGTTCAATCTAGGTTGCCTTGGTCCTTGTTGTCCACCTGCAAGCTGCTCGCCTCCACCGGTTTGAGGCCTTTTCACATATGCATCGAGTCTTCCCTGTTCGACCATTCTTTGGATAATGCGCTTCAAGCCTAAGCAATCCTCCGTGAGATGACCCGTGTCTTTGTGGTAATCACAGTACTTGCTGTTGTCCCTTCTGAACTTGTTGCCTGGGTTTATTGGGGCAGGTGGGGCCAGCTCGACCGCATTCATGATTTCAGTTCGACTCACCGTTAGGGGAGTGAAAGCTTCGGGCACCTTCTCTGTCGCCCTTGTCCTGTTCTTTCCATTTTTATTGTTTCCTCCATTTTTGTTGGAGTCCTTCTTGTCATCGGCGACCTCCACCTTGGGGCTTTTCCCATTTTTCTTTTCTTTCCTTTCCTCGGCCAGTGCGACGTTATAAACCTTTTCGAACAACTCTTGTCGAGTTGTATTATGTCTGGCTTGTGAGTTCATAATCCATGTACGTCGAGGAAATACCATTCTGAGCCGATTGATAACTTCCCTGTCAGTGAGATCCTCCTCGATCTTATCTACCATCTCCTTGAACTTGGTGAAGTAGCTCATTGAGCTTTCATTTTTAGCTTGCACCAAGTTATTTAGATCGGTAACTGTCGTCTTTCGAGCTCCAGCCGTTGAGAAGCGATCTAGGAACTTTGTCCTGAAACACGTCCAGGTGGAGATGCTACCAGCTGCCAAACCATTCAACCAAGTTAGGGCTGCCCCTGTGAGTGTGCTTATGAGAGCTTTGAACATATTGTCGTCCTCATTGGCGACAAAACACATTGTGGCTTCTAGATGTGCTATATGACTCTTTGCATTGGTCGACCCCGAGTACTTCTCCAGAAGGGGCAATCTAAATCCAGCAGGAGGTCGACTGTCTCTCAGTTCCTTGGATAGAGGTCGAAGAGCAAAGTTAATTCGTTCGACCTTTCCAGTGTCCTTTTTCCTCTCCTCCTCCCATTGTTCGAACTTCTTTTTCATCAACAACCATTCCCTAGCGTCGGGTCTGTCATCTCCTGCAGGGGGAACGACATTTGACCTCTGACCCTCACTTCTGGGGGGAGTCACCTGTCTTCTTCTCCTATCTCTATGGGAAGGAGCCCTTTCTGATCGAACTGGAGATCTGTGCCGGTCATTTCTTTGTGGCGACCTGCGCCTTTCATCCCTGGATGGTGACCTGCGCCTATTACCTCCGAGTGGCGACCTGCGCCTCTCTTCTCTTATAGGCGATATGCGCCCATTCCTGTCCCTATGAGATCCTGATCTTTGTGTTCGGGCAGGGGAACCACGTCGGCTTCTATTGGCCTCTAAATGCGTCCTCAAATCTGATTGAGCCTCCTGCTCCCTATTCCTGGTGAGGTTAGCCCTTAAGTCATTACTCGGCACATGAATGAGAGTTGGAGGTCGTTGAACTATCCTGTCTTCGCCGTTCTGTCCCACACCCTCATTAGGCCTAGCACTCCTGGCCTGCTGCCTGTTGGAGACTTGAGAGGGAGCCACCCTTTCTGAACGTATGTCGGCCTGCTCTGCCTCCTCCATAGCTATCAAATCAGCCAGAATTTGGGCTCGTTCCAACATCATTTCCTTCTTGCTCATGGGATTGGATGAGGGACCTGCCCTGTTTCCAATGTTTACTTGCCCAACTGGACGTTTTGGAGGAGGTGGAACTCCTTGTCCCTCCATGTGTCGTTTCCCTCTTCTGGTATCGGGCAATCCTCTGCCATCAACAACACTGGTAGAGCGAGTTGCTCTACCATGAGGACGATTTGGTGGGGGAGGAGGCAGATTTGTGTTTTCAGCATTTGCATTGGTATCTGCGTTGGTGTTGACATTCACTTCATTGAACTCTTCAGAAGCGTCTGAGACATGCCCGTCTGGGGTTACCATTGCTGTAGGTTGAGAAAAGTTTCGAGGTCAAGCTTAAGCACGTTTCCCGGCAATGGAACCAAACTGATGCCGCAGGAAATGTGCTTATCAATCTTCCTCCACGTGGCAGGACTGATCACCTGGCTCCTTGACCTGAAATCAGAACCCACGACTAGCCGGGTGTGTCTCCGGCTTAGACCCTCGGGCGTGAGAGTAAGTATTTGATGATGGGAGAGCAAAATGTATTGAACACAGTATATTCAAATAGCAAAATTGCAGTTACCTTTGCATCGGTGATAGTGATGAAGTATTTATAGGTAAAGACAGTTGTATATTTGGTAGTGCTGCATGAGCCCCGAGATTTTAGGGACAGTTACAAATAATGTGAACGTGTCAGGTAACGGCTCCTGATTTGTAGGGAACCGGTTATGGAAAGGTTTGACTCATGTGCGTCCACATCTGTTAGGTCGACACTTGGTGATTAAGTCGAGGTCGCCATTTGTGGAATGGTCGACCTGACTGGCGGGTAGAGCATGGTTCGTACCCGAAGGGTAGTATGGATCATTGGTTCAGATCAAGCTAGGTCGGGACCTTGGAGGTCGGACAATGAGCTTAGATCGACAGTTGCTGTTGTTGGGCCTTGGGCCTTATGGTGATTGGGCCGGCTTCACTAAGAATGTGGATGCCACGGTTGTCTGTGATTGAATTTTTACCCGCTTGACCCAACTCGACATTTTTGATATGTTCATATAGTATAATATATATTATATATATTTATATATAGTATATATATTATATATATTATATTATATTATACATATATACATATATATATATACATATATATACGTATATACATATATATATATACATATATATACATATATACATATATATATATACATATGTATATACATATATACATATATATATATATATATATATATATACATATATATATATATATATACATATATATATACATATATATATATGTATATACATATTATATATATATATATATGTATGTATGTATATACATATTATATACATACATATATATATATATA